>CAUYPK010129789.1:0-55439 GCA_963574355.1 Loris lydekkerianus | reverse complement strand
AGAAAGCAAGGGCAAGGTAGTGAAAGAGTTGAGGATTACAGAAACAGGAAAAGACCAGATCACAAAAGAAAAGACCTGTTAAGCAATGTTAAGGGATAAGAGAGTTCAACCTAGTTTTACATATACCCTTGTAAGATGCACCGCGGGTGTAATCCCATCAATCCCCTATGTAAAACTTGGTAAATGTGGAATGTAAATGTCTTAGCAAAATAACAAAGAAAATGCCAGGAAGGCTATGTTAACTAGTGTGATGAAAATGTGTCAAACGGTCTATGAAACTAGTGTATGGTGCCCCATGAACCTATTAATGTACACAGCTATGATTTAATTAAAAAAAAAAAAAAAGAGAGAGAGGGTTCAACCTAAAGCCAATGGTAAATTGTTAAAAAATTGTTAATTTAGAAACATAAATCCCTTCTAGTATATACTCGCAGCAATGGTTTTTCCAATTTTAACCAGATAATATCAAGCCTGAAATTCATTCCCATTTTTTAAAAATAACGAATGTATACACAGAGATTACCTAAAATCAGCAGCCTTTGCTGAAGTTATTTAACATATGCGTATCTCAAGTTTCTCTAGGAAAAGGGGGGTGATAATATTAACCCCACTTAATTCATGGGGTTACTATGAGAATCAAACAGGTAAAGTCCAACTGTACCTGGCAAGTAATTGTTCTATGTTAAATATTATCATTATTGTTGCCTTATTTACACAAAGTTTACATGACAAATCTATAGCTATTCATCTCTTAGTGGAGGGAAAAGGTTTATATCTGGGCATCCAAAAGCCTCTCCATGTTTACTGCTTTTGGCAATGAACATACTTACAGTTAACCAAAGACAGGTAGCCTCTGACACATACAAACTCCCACAGAGCCTGGTGCAGACTCTTGTCCCATCACTTACCATGCTTTAATAATCTTTTTAGGGGCAGTGACCTTCACTAGACTCTAAGTTGCTAGAAAGCAGGGACTGTGTCATGATCATTTCTATAGTCCCTGGGCTTAACAAAGTTTCTAGTGAGCTTTCTATGAATGCAAAGAAACATAAGCAACAAATTTTCTGAGGAAATTATTTATCAGGTATAGGCAAAGTTTTGAATCAACTAAATGAGCTTTCCTTATAATTATATCATTTAGAAAGAAAATTATCCTCAGGTGAAAACTAGTTTATGACGAAAGCTTTTATAACAAAAAGACATTCTTCAGTTACCTGTGCAGGTGTGGGACAGGACAGCTGAGTAACAGGGCCCTAGGAAGAACAGAAACCTCTTTTCCTCTTTCCTCTGAAACATCAGAAGTCAAAATTTCATTCTGAGCGATATCTGCATCAATTTTGCTAGCTTTATTATGAAAACGAAGCGCTAAAGACAAAGGATATTTCCACTCCTCTGGACAGGCTGCCACGGACCAGTGCTGCTTTATCCATGTGTACACACATGTGGGTTTTGTCCTAGGCAAAGGTAGCTCTTCTCTCCCTTCAGTTGCATTTACACAACTCATCTTCTTTAAAGGTTCTTTGGATTTCATGATGTGGCTATAAAGTTCATTTTCTTTATTTTTCTGTCTGTGTCTTGATAAATTTCCACATGTATAGCTTTTGCTAGTTTTATCAACTAGGTTGTCTTTTTGGGCTTGATGAATTTTTTCTAACAATACTATAGATGAGTCTGATTTCTGGCTAACTTTACATAAAAAGTGTACTGTAAATTCATGCTGAGATCTGGGCAGGCAAAGGTATGCATGACCATCTAAAGATGTTATCTTCACAGTGCCATTCTCCATACGTATAAGGCTACTACCTGCATCAAGACTGGGCCATCTCACTTCTGCGATGTCAAGGAAGACATGCTAAATCAAAGGGGGAAAAAAGATGGTATTTTCTGTTAACAGTCCAATTTTTCCATACATTCGATACTTAAGTATTATGTACTAAAACTCTTAAACATTTATATTTTCACTACACAGAAAGAATGAAAAATGAAAAGCCAGATACCTCACATATGGTTTTCCAGATTAGATTTGATATTGTTAAGATTATCTTTCTTTAAAAAACAGATATAGGCCAGGCATGGTGGCTCATGCCTGTAGTCCCAGCGCTGTGGGAGGCCGATGCGGGTGGTTTGCCTGAGCTCAGAGGTTCGAGACCAGTATGAGCAGCAGTGAGCAGGGCCCTTCCTCGGGCCCTGTTACTCAGCTGTCCTGTCCCACACCTACTAACAACATCAAAAACAGCCAGATATTGTGTGTTTATCTGTAATCCCAACTACTAGGGAGGCAATGGGAAAGAGCACCATGAGAGGAAGAAAAAAATGAACAAAAAAGAAAGAGTACTTCAAACGAAGAATGAACAAGCAAGCTGAAATTAAAAATAAAAAAAATTTTAAAAAAGAGATATAAAACACACACACACACAAAAAAAAAAAAAATAGAGAAAAGAAGAAAAACAAATACCATGGTTATTTAGAGTTAAACATATTTCGGTTTAAAATGTACTGAATCAGAGATAAATTTGTACTACCTGCCCCAAAAAATGCCTACTCAGAAAAAGAACAGAAATGAGGGAGAGCAGCTCAATGATGTTGCTACATCAAAAGTAATCACAGCTAAAAAATAAAAATAAATATATATAAATGGTAAGCAACGAGCACAAAAAAAAAAAAAATCACTGATAGAACCACTCAGAAAATACAAAAACAGACTCAACCATACCTTAAAATGTTGTATGTGATTACATAAGCTTTTCAAAGCAAGGGACGAAAGAAAGAATTACGAAAGAAAGAATTACGTAATAAATGGTGCCAGAATTATTGAACAGCATTTGGGAAATGCTACCTCAGTGGTTTATCACATGTATAAAGTACATATTCTAGATAGTACCTGACACCCCATACACTAAACTAGATTCCAAGTGGCTTGAAGAATAACATTTTATAAAGGTGAGTTGCTCAAAGAAAAACTGATACCTGACCATTAGCAAATAAACCAGAAACAAGTTAAGAAGTGCTGGTTGTGTCTTTTTATATAAAATATAAACAGTAGGTACTATCAAGAAAGCCTCTTAAATTTACAGTGCTACTTATGTGCACAGATGTCAGGATGTTAAAACTAAGAGCAATATCAAATGATGGCAAAACTGCTTTGTAAGGATGGTCAGTTAAAGTTCTTATTAGAACTTTCTAGAATTGAATTGTCTAACAATCTTAGTGCAACATCAGCAGTAAACTATGCAGTTTCAATGAATAAAGTTACTCAAAAGAAATAATGAAAAAGAACCTTCTAGACTAAGTTATTCCTTACAACTTTTTATGGCTCCTTTCCCACAAGATAATAGAAAATTACTCAGTAGGCAGGCAAGTATCATGACACCATAGAAAGCAGAAAGTAAATGACAGTCTTCATAATCAGATAGACTAGGCTGAAATCCTGACTCTGCCATAGATAATTTAGGTAAATTTACATAGATAAATTAGGTAAACTCTCTAAGACATAGGTTTCCTTACCTATAAAAAGGGCTTGCTATCCAGCCAATATACCTGTTCTGATTGGTTGGACATCCATTTTGATCAGTTAGGTACCCATGCCATACTGGTGTTTTTAAATGTTTCTAATATAATTCCTAGTTCTTGGATACAGTAAACTCTTGATAAATGAGTTATTATTCTTAAAAGTCCAAAATAAAATACAAGCAAAATAATAAAATTTCTACATCCATATGTAAAATACATCTCTACCACACATTAACAAATAAGTACATATAGGTTACTAAAAACAGCCAGATAGGGGTAGCACCTGTGGCTCAAAGGAGTAGGGCACTGGCCCCATATACCGAAGGTGGTGGGTTCAATCCCGGCCCCGGCCAAAAACTGCAAAAAAAAAAACAACAGCCAGATAACTTCTTCATTTTGACAACTCTGAGAATGAAAAAGTAGACAATCTAAAAAATTCTGATTATAATTCCTAACTACAAGGAAAATGGAAGGGAGATGAACTGTGTAACTTCTATGTTTCTCGGTCTGGTAAAATATACAGGCCTAGGCATTAAACTACCAGTTTGTAATTATGTATCCTCAAATATTAATACTTACAAAAATGAAATTTTAAAAAAATCACCTTTTTTCTTTCAGAAGGTATGATGTTTTCAGATAAAAAAGGGCGAGTAGCCGAAGAATTTCGAAAATCTAGAGCTCGCTGTACTCGTGTCTATAAACAGAATATAAAATGTAACGTTAAAAAATGTAAAAAGATTTGAAAAAATCAATTTAGAATGATGGTACGGTGTAATCCAGAATACCAATTACTTTTCATATTCTAGCCCACCTTGAAGATACTTTGGTATTAAAAAGAGTAGTTTTTGTGACTACTTACTCGGTACGTGCTAATAACAAAGTTTGTCCTTTGACGAATTCTTTCTGGTTGTTCTAAAGGATGTGCTGAAATAGGAGGTGACTTCTCAAATAAAAATTCAGAGCCACAGGGAGAAAGTTGCAAGTTGGAACCATCTGCATATTGTACTTGCACTGAATCATCTTCATAAAGTACCATTCGCACTTCAGCTGTCATTATTATGACAGGATAAGATATCCTTCCACGATAAAGACTGAACAAAATAGGAAACACAATAGCAAAAACAGTTTTCTTAGGGAGAAAAATTCTATCAAAATAAATGAATATACTTTCTTAGAACACAATCAAAACACAATGCCATTGCTGAGTGGTGCCTGTGGCTCAAAGGAGCAAGGCACCAGCCCCATATACTGGAGGTGGCGGGTTCAAACCCAGCCCTGGCTAAAAACTGCAAAAACAAACAAACAAACAAGCAAAAACCCACCATGCTATTTACTTTTGCTCAAGGAAAAGTATCTTTTCTTGCTATATAATCTTACTATAGACATTTAAATGATCGAAATTAATAGCTTCAACAAAATGCCTTAATTAACTCCCAGGACTTCACTCCAATATAGGAACATAATCTAGAGGAAAAAGCCCACAATGGTTTACCTGTCTTTATAATTTCAGTAGCTTCACTTCTCCTTAATTTAACTTACATGCTCAGCATCTCATTTCAAATAGCAAGCAAATTTTACTTTTGCAATAAGAATGCAGCAAATCATCAATAATACATACAAAAGGCAGGCCAAAAGTAACTATTAGGTCTAAGGGAAAAGAACGCTAAAAAAGAAATCAAAATCAAAATCTGATCTCTACCCTAGATTAAGGAAATTCTTCCATATCAGTACTGAGCAAGTTCATCTCCTAGTTTCAGATTCATTCTCATTTCACTGCATTCAATTTCCTCTTCTCTCCCTCCACAATGACTCTGTCTCTTCACCTACGCTTTCCATATAGGATAACAGAGAATGAGAGAACTAGGCTTCTTTCATACTCTAGCATTCACTAGCTGTACACCTCAGGCAGCTGTTTCCTCATTTGTAATATATGGGTAGTAGAAGGAATGCTGTGTGGATTAAATGAGAAAAGAAATAGGGCAGTGCCTAGTATTGTGGATATCACCTTGTAACTAATCTTATGAAATGTTTTTATTCTTTTCTAACCCTACCTACATCCCATTCTGCATTATCCCACTATACTCAGATGGTCAAGTTTCAACCATCAGAAAAAAAAAAAAAATACTTTCCCCTAAATAATGATTTCCCCACTTTATCCCTATTCTCTACCAATAAACCTCTCTAGTATCCAATTCACTGCCCACTTTCTCTCCTACCAGTCTTCAGATCTCAGCAATTCAGCCTTTTCCTCTACCTCCGTATTGATGTTGTTTCACAATGGCCACCAGTGTCTTTTACACATAATGACTTCAGTCTTCATCCTATTAAATCTGGTCAACCTGTGACAGGGTTGTCTACCTTTCTCTGCATCAGACTCAATTCCCCAGCCCATCCCCTTTCCACCACATTGGGCTGCCATGGTTTTCCTCTCTATTTCTGCTGCATTTAGTTTAATCTTCTTTTTCGCCATTCTTTTAAAAATGAGAATTCTTCAAGACTTAACCTCAGCCCTCATTTCATCTCTTCTTACCATAAACACTTATGTCATTTTTATATTTCATCTTGTTTTTTTTTAATCTTACCCCCTTCTAATAATGTAAGCAGTTATATATGATATAGTTTATAATCTTTTGTGGGACGTGTCAAGATATAAGTATTTATTTAATCATATGGTCTCTTCTGAGGCAATTCACCCAACTTTATTTTCTTTCTCTAGAGAACTTCTAAACTTACCCTTTCTCCGGTGCTTTTAGCCAGCTATCTGCTAGACCTCTCCCCATGTCTGTCCCATAGATAAGTAAAACATGACTAAAATGAAACTTAATCATTTCCAAAAAAGCAGACATGTGTAATACCCTCTAACTTCACTTTCACTCTCATCTGTTTCCTTTCGCTCTCATTCGTTTCCTTAAGTCCAGTCCCACATATAGTGGGAAGAGAAATCTTTTAAAATAAAAATCAGGGCCATGTTCAGAGGCTCAAGGCTGTAATTCCAGCACTTTGGGAGGCCAAGGCAATAGGGTCACTTGAGGCCAAGAGTTCAAGACCAGCCTGGGCAGCACAGAAAAAAATAATAATAAAAAGAATTTTGACTCAGGGACTATGGCTCAAGCAGCTAAGGCGACAGCCACATACACCTGAGCTGGCAAGTTCGAATCCAGCCCCGGCTCGCCAAACAACAACGATGGCTATAACCAAAATATAGCCAGGCATTGTGGCAGGTGCCTGTAGTCCCAGCTACTTGGGAGGCTGAGGCAGGAGAATCGCTTGAGCCCAGGAGTAGGGGGTTGCCATGAGCTGTGATGCCATGGCACTCTACCGAGGGCAACACCTTGAGGCTCAGTCTCAAAAAAAAAAAAAAAGTGAACTTTAAAATTCTTGCTTCTCTGGGTGGCGCCTATGGCTCAGTGAGTAGGGCACCCGCCCCATATACCGAGGGTGGTGGGTTCAAACCCAGACCCGGCCGAACTGCCAAAAAATAGCCAGGCGTTGTGGCGTGCGCCTGTAGTCCCAGCTGCTGGGGAGGCTGAGGCAGAAGAATGGCAGAAGCCCAAGAGCTGGAGGTTGCTGTGGGTCCTGTGACTTCACGGCACTCCACCGAGGGTGGTAAAGTGAGACTCTGTCTCTACAAAAAAAAAAAATAAATAAATAAATAAAATTCTTGCTTCTCTTGAATTTATAATTTGAGTTAATGACATCTCAATGTTAGTAGCCAATATCAGCAATATTTAACTTATCACTCTGCTTTCCTCTATAAACCTGTAAAAGCTCCTCTCTCTCCAACCCAGTTCTCTTTCCTCCTTTTCTGTTTTAGACCATCAGCTCTCCCTTCAACTCCTGAGACCTTTTCCCAGTTTCTTCTCTCTCCAATCCATTCCTAGTATGGCTGTTACAGGTAACTTTCCACATGTCAGACCAGATCAACTGCTTTATATCACTTGCTCACATACTTGTTAGATGGCAACATATTTATATTACAGTATATATCAGATTATGTCTACTTAGTATTTCAGGAAAAAAACATATGCTGATACATAGTTGGAAAACATTTTTTAAATCTGAATTGAGAAAAAGAAGTCTCTCTGGCCAAGTTTTTTGTTTTAACAGCATTGTTAAGGTATAATTTTTTAAGATTATTTAAATAATAAAGTATACATAAGAAACAATGTCATGTCTAAAATTCTTGGTATATCACAGGAAACCATAATCCAGCTCCAAACCGTATTTCCAGCCTCACTGGTGTTCTACTTTTAGTGTTTTCACCTCCCAGTACAATACCAGACTATGTTTAACGACCAAAAAAAGCCACAAGTCTGTTCCTAACTAATGTAAATGCGATAGTGTCTAGATACAAATGAAGTCTCATCAGAACCAAACATTTTACACTCACACAGCAGTTCGGAGCTGAGAAGTTGAAGAAAGGTCAGTTAACTGCCCCCAACTTTAATTTGCTACAATGCTGCGTCCGCGCCTGCCCACGACTGTTTTTCCAGGGATGCTTCTTGAATTTGACAAATTACCAAGTGATATTCCTTGAGAAAAGAAAACAATCACAAGCGCAGAGGAACAGGGTCACAGGAAGACATCTTTGGCGCACTCGTCCGTCAAGTTAAAGCAGCCAGAGGACGAAGAAACGGTCAGTTGAAAGCAAAGACCGCTAGTTCGCAGTTCAAACTTTCCCCCGCCTTCAGGAAGCAACTTCATTTCTCCGGAAGTCCCTCCCGCCGTGACCACGCCCACTGCGCTCCCTGCGAAGGGCGGGGCAGGAAGCAGAGGGGAAGGGAGGTGGGGCAGTTGCGGGTTGGGAGGTGCGCGCTCTCTGGTTTTTACTTCCGGTATGTCACTCAGTAGCAGTCCGATCTGGTTGTAATAAACGCTGGCAAGGACCAGCCTCTTGAATGGTCCAGCCAAGAACTAACTCCAGGGCGGATCTTAGTGGAGTGGTATTTATTTTAAACTATCAATTACACCTTAATAAAGCTGTTAAGAAAAAAAGCTTATCCAAAGATGGATTTTTTTTTTCCTAAATTGGTATCAGAAAATAGGTCTTCCAACTAAGTATCTGCACCATTTTTTTTTTTTTCGAAAATGACAAGTTAACATGTCTGCTATATTTATTTAGTGCCACTAAACAAGTCTTTATGGAGAGTATGAGCCATGGTGGGGATAAAGGAGAGAAAGAGGCCCAGTTCCTTCAGGGTGATGATGGGGGCTAAAGATTAAAAGACTAAACAAGCGTTTGGTCACAGTTGTAGTAATTGTTCCTAAGATAAAATACAGAAGCTTTGTCACAGCATATACAGGCATAACTCATTTTATTATGCTTTGCATAATTGCACTTTGCAGATACTGCATTTACTACAAATGACCGTTTGTGGCAGCCCAGTCTTGAGTAAGTCTATCAGAGTCATTTTTCCAATAGCATGTGTTCACTTCATGTTTCTATGTTACATTTTGATAATTCTCACAATATTTTAAAGTGTTTCATTATTATTATATCTGTTGTGGTGATCTGTGATCAGTGATTTTTGTTGTTACCATTGTAAATAATTATTTGGGGGACCCACAGACCACACATAGGAGGGTGAACTGAATTGATTGTGTCTGCTCCACTGTCTGACATGTCTCATCTTCCTTTTTTTAGACCTCCCTATTCCCTGAGACCCAACAGAATTTAAATTAGTCCAATTAACTCTACAAAGGCCTCTAAGTGTTTGATGGAAGGGCAGAGTCACATATTTCTCACTCTAAATCAAAAGCTAGAAATGATTAAACCTGTAGAAGTCGTATTGAAATAGGCCAAAATCCAGACCTCTTGTGCCAAACAGCCAAGTTGTGAATGCAAAGGAAAAGTTCTTGAAGGAAATTAGAAATGCTACACCACCAAACACATGCATGGTAGGAAACCAAAATAGTCTTACTGCTGATCCAGAGAAAGTTCGAAACCAGTCACCTTTTATAAGCCAAAACCTAATCCAGAGCAAGGCCCTAACTCTCTTCAATCTATGAAAGCTAAGAGAGGTAAGGAAACTACAGAAGAAAAGTTGTAAGTTAGCAGAGATTGGTTCATTAGGTTTAAGGAAAGCAGCAGAACATAAAAGTGCAAGGTGAAGCAATAAGTGCTGATGGGAGAAACTAAAGCAAGTTATCCAAACATCTAACTAAGATCACAGATGAAAATGGCTACACTAACCAGATTTTTACCATAGATGAAACAGCCTGCCATGGAAAGATGCATCAAGAATTTTCATAACTAGAAATGAGACGTCAATGTCTTGCTTCAAAACCTTAAAGGACAAGCTGACTCTTGTGAGGGGCTAATGCAGCTAGTGACTTTAAGTTGAAGCCAATGCTCATTTACCATTTCTTAGGACCCTTAGAAATTATAATAAATCTATTCTGCCTGTACTCTAGAAATAATCAAATGTTATCTAGAAAAGCCTGGATAACAGCACATCTATTTACATCATGGTTTACTGACTATTATAAGCCCACAGTTGAGACCTACTTCTTAGAAAAAAATTCTTTTCAAAATATTACTACTCATTGACAATGTACCTGGTCACCCAAGAGCTCTGATGGAGATGCACAGAAGATGAATGTTGTTTTCATGTCTGCTAACAGAATAGCCATTCTGTAGCCCGTGTATTGGGGACTAATTTTGACTTTTAATTTTTTTTTTTTGAGACAGAGTCTCACTATGTCACCTTGCCTCAGGCTCCCAAGTAGCTGGGATTACAGGCACCTGCCACAACAACTGGCTATTTTTGTTGTTGTTGTTGTCTTTGTTGTTTAGCAGGCTTGGGCTGGGTTCCAACCCACCAGTCCAGATGTATGTGGCTGGCACCATAACCACTGAGCTACAGGCACTGAGCCTGACTTTTAAGTCTTAGCATTTAAGAAATATACTTTATATACTGAGTTGGAGGTTGCTGTGAGCTGTGACGCCCTAGCATTCTACCCAGGGCGACAGCTTGAGACTTTGTCTTAAAAAAAAAACAAACAAACAAGAAATATACTTTGTAGGCTATTGCTGCTATAAATAGGTATTCCTCTGATAGATCTGAGATAAGTAAATTGAAAACGTTCTGGGGGCAGCACCTGTGGCTCAAGGAGTAGGGCACTGGCCCCATATATGGGAGGTGGTGGGTTCAAACCCAGCCCCGGCCAAAAACTGCAAAAAAATAAAACATTCTGGAAAGGATTCACCATTCTAGATACCATTGGGAACATTTGTGATTCATGGGAGGAGATCAAAATATCAACATAACAGGAGTTTGGAGAAATTGATTCCAACACTCATGGATGAATTTAAGGGACACAAGTCTTAAGAAGAGGGAGTAACTGCAAATGTGACAACAGGAAGAGCACTAGAATTAGAAGTAGAGTCTGAAGAGGTGACTGAATTGCAGCAATCTCATGATAAAACATGAATGGATGAGGAGTTGCTTCTTATGGATAGGCAATGAAAGTATTTCTTGAGATGGAATGTATTCCTAGTGAAGATGCTGTGAACGTTGTTGAAATTACAGCAGAAGATTCAGAATATTGCACAAATTCCGAAGTAGCAGCAGGGTTTAAGACTCCAATTTTGCAAGAAGTTCTACGGTGAGTAAAAATGCTAATAGCATTGCATGCTAGAGAAATATTTTGTGAAAAGAAGAGTCAATTTATATGAAAACTTGTCTTATTTTAAGAAATTCCTAGCTGGGAATGGTGGCTCCTAGCACTGTGGGAGGCTGAGACGAGTGGATCACCTGAACTCAGAAGTTCGAGACCAGCCTGAACATGAGCAAGACACCATATCTACTGAAAAATACAAAAACTACCCGGGCATGGTGGCAGGTACCTATTATAGTCCCAGATACTCGGGAGGCTGAAGCTGTGGTAAGAGGATCGCTTGAGCCCAACAATTTGATGTTGCTTAGAGCTATGATGCTGTGGCACTGTACCCCCAGGGCAACAGAGACTCTGTCCAAAAAAAAAAAAAAAAAAAGAAAGAAATTGCCCAACCTTCAGTAACCAGCACCCTGATCAGTGAGCACAGTCAACAACACAAGATACTTCACCAGTAAAAAGACCGTTATGTGAAAGCTCAGATGATCATTAGCTTTTTGTTTCTAGCAACGTACCATTTTTAAATTAAGGTCTGTACATTTTTTAAGACATAATGCTATTGCATACTTAATAGACTACAGTATAATATAAATATAACGTTTACATGTACTGGGAAACCAATAAATTCCCAGCTCACTTTGTGATATTTCCTTTTGTTGTTACCAGTATCTGCAAGTGAGCGTCCCTTATCTCTGAGGTATACCTCTAGTGAGCAGATTTAGTCTAGGCTGAGGCAGTATTTCCACTGAAATCTGAAGTTTATGCATTAACTAAGTAAAGCAGGGAGAGAAGTTTCAAGCAGAGTAAGGTCCCTAGGTTAAGGACCTAAGGCCCAAAGGAAAGATCTTTTTCCTTGAAAGGGCTGGAAGAAAGCAAGTATAGTTTAAGCATGGTTAGTAGGAAGAGAGAAACCTTAAGGGGAGAGAACCCTGAAGGGGGACTACAGGGGCAAGGCAGAGAACTGATCATTATGCATTTGTATTTCTGCTGATCATTATGCATTAGTATTTCTGTTTTATATTTTCAGATTCCAAATTAAGAAAAGGTGCCTATCTTTGGCTAAGTTGTTTTTTAAACAGCTTTATTGGGGGTATAACTATTTTTTTTTTATTACAAGATCTTTAAGCAAGGAAAACAGAAGCAAACAATGGGAAGAAACCTGACTCTTTACATTTACCTCTATTTTATTTTTATTTATTTATTTTTTATTTTTTAAAGATTTTATTTTATTTATTTATTTATTTTTTTATTTTTTTGTGGTTTTTGGCCGGGGCTGGGTTTGAACCCACCACCTCCAGCATATGGGACTGGTGCTATCCCTTTGAGCCACAGGCGCCACCCTTACCTCTATTTTAAAAAGGTTATAATACTAGCACTTTGGGAGGTTTGCTTGAGGCCAGGAGTTGAAGATTAGCCTGGGCAATAGCAATCCCCATCTCCACAAACAAAAAAAAATTTTTTTTTTTTTTTTTTTTTTTGAGATAGTCTCACTATGTCGTCCTCGGTAAAGTGCTGTAGCATCACAGCTCACAGCAACCTCCAACTCTTGGGCTTAAGTGATTCTCTTGCCTCAGCCTCCCTGGGACTATAGGCACCTGCCACAGTGCCTGGCTATTTTTTTGTTGCAGCTGTTTAGTTGGCCTGGGCCAGGTTTGAACTCACCACCCTTGGTGTATGTGGCTGGCGCTGTAACCACTGTGCTATGGGTACTGAGCCACATGCACCAAGGCTGGTGAGTTTGAACCCGGCCTGGACCAGCTAAACAACAATGACAACTGCAACAAAAAAATAACCAGCATTGTGGTGGGTGTCTGTAGTGCCAGCTACTTGTGAGGCTGAGGCAAGAGGTTGCTGTGAGCTGTGATGCCATGGCACTCTACTCAGGGCAACAAAGTGAGACTCTGTCTCAACAACAAAAGGAAATATTTAGATTATGTTCTTGGTGATGATTGAACCTGGGTATTGAGGGAGATGTGGGAGTCAAAAACAGTGCCAGGGGTTTTGGTTGGTGCCAAAGGATGGGAGATAGCACCATCAATAAGGAAGAGCAAATTTAGGGATAACCATGATTTAAATGATATGTCCACCTGGTAGACTTGGCAAGTTAGTAAAGGTCTGGTATTAGGAGACAGAAACAAGTCTCGAAGTCACCAGCTGATAGCTGCTAACTGAAGCCAAGGAAGATGAGATAATACAAGAACACCAATGTGTACAGACTACCTGATAAAGGAAGAGAAGCCCACGAAAGCATTGAGGAGGAATAGCATGAAGATAGAAAGCAAGTGATTGTGTCCTAGATGCCTAGAGGTTTTCAATTTTGGTATCACCTGATAATGTCACATATTGCCAGAGGACAAAATAAGAATGAAGTGTTTACTGGATTTAGTGACATGGAGGTCATTGGTGACTATTGAGGACCAAAGTGAGGTCAGAAGCTTAGGTTTGAAAAGCAAGTAAGAGAGAAGGAAATGGAAGAAAATGGGAGACACTTAAGTCTAAGAAGCAGACATAGAACTGTGGTTGGAGAGAAATGAGGGCTTTTTTTTTCTTTTTTGAGGTCTTATTCTGTTACTAAGACTGGAAGTGCAGCGGTTGATTAGCTCACTGCTGTCTTGAATCCTGGGCTCAAGTGATCCTACTGCCTCAGCCTCTCAAGAAGCTAGGAGTACTACAGGTGAAAACCGTCACGTCTGGCTAATTAAAAAAACATTTTGTAGAAACAGGGTTTTGCTATTTTGCCTTGTCTGGTCACAAACTCCTGGCCTCAAGTGGTTCTCCTGCCTGCCTCCTTTTTTTTTTTTTGAGACAGAGTCTCAAGCTGTTGCCCTGAGTAGAGTGCTATGGCATCGTAGCTGATAGTAACCTCAAACTCTTGGGCTCAAGAGATCCTCTTGCCTCAGTTTTTCTGTTTTTAGTAGAGATAGGGTCTCACTTTTTGCTCAGGCTGGTCTTGAACCCATGAGCTCAAGCTATTCAACCGCCTTGGCTTCCCAAAGGTCTAGGATTACAGGCGTGAGCCACTGCGCCTTAGTTTACTCAGAATTCAGAAGTAACACAACCCTTAAGACCGGACCCTCTGTCCCCTGTGGAATGCACCACATTAGGTTCTTTTGGTCCCCTAGTTTGCAAGTCAAATACATGACTGTGTTAGAAGACAGGCTTGAGCCAGTGGTATCAGGTTGACTAGATGTTAACAGACTTAAATAAGCTCCTGTATACTGCTGCCCTATCACATCAGCCTGGCAAACACCAAACCTGGAGGAACCTAACACTGCTTCCACATCCTTGGATCTGGAGGGCGTGCTTCCACTGTTTGTAACAGTGTAAATTTATGGTCACCACTTTCAGGTAGGCTGTCAGTGCCGCCCATGGTCATACTGCATTTCTTTTTAATCCCTCTTTTGTCTATTTCAAATCTTTTTTTAGACAATCTCACTATGTCACCATAGGTAGTGTTGTAGCGTCACAGCTCACAGCAACCTCAAACTCTTAGGCTTAAGTAATTCTCTTGCCTCAGCCTCTCAAGTAGCTGGGATTACAGGTGCTTGCCACAACACTGGGCTATTTTTTTGTTGGTAGTTGTCATTATTTTTTTGGCAGGTCCAGGCCAGGTTCGAACCCACCAGCCCGTGTACGTGGCTGGTTCCCTGGCTGCTGAGCTAAACCAAATTCTCTCTTTAATTTTGCTTCATGAGGAAAAAAAAAATGTGTCTGTGTTAACTTCATCCCTCCTCTTCCTGTACAGGAAGGTTCCCTTATTACAGGTCAGTTATTCACCACATATGGGGATCCTGTCTCCTCTCATTCTCATGAACTCTGTTGTTACTTGGTCTGCATTTAAAATTTTTCTCCATTGGCTGAATATGCCTTCATCAAAAGAAATGTGGCTTTCAGAACTGCATTTTTTTACATTCGTATCAAACATCCTCTAAATGTGACTCATCTTTTTCCAAAACAAGTACAACTTAACCCATACTCATCTGTCCTCCCTACAGGTAAGATTTAATACGTAATTGTAGAATTACCCTTGCTTTCTGACAACACCCAGTCTATAGTGAACCTTCAGTGTTTTAGATTGTCCCTGAATGATTCAACTAAAACCCAAATCTTAATTTTCTAACACCCTCGTACTGATACACTCATAGTTCCAAGGTGTATATTCTCCTTCACTGAAAAAGTAAAACCAAAAACCAGTTTGTGCAGCTATCAGTATATTTCTGGTAGCCTTTGGCTGGAGGGCACTAGTAACACAAAGACAGATGACATGACTGTCAGGCCAAGACCCTTATTTGTGTCTTGTTGCCAGAACACGACTGTATTTACTGGCACCTATGTCCTTGCACATTGAAGACTTGCACTAATAATCCATACTGAAGACTTACTGACACATTCTTGCTGAATACATGACAATACTAAAGGTCAGTGATTGTGGCACAGGGCCAACTCTTCCTTTCCTAAAGGTCAGTGATTGTGGCACAGGGCCAACTCTTCCTCTCCCTATGTACCAGGGCAGTTTTATAACATGTCCACGTACTCCTGAAGGGCCTCCTATCTCACCTGGCTTCAGCGATTCAGTACCAAGAGAATGTGAAGTTAGGCTGCATGACTTCCAGTCTTTTTTCGAGTCTCGTTGCCCATTCTAAGAATCCAACTGACTTGCTGTGAGAAATCCCAGCCCTCTGCTGTGAGCATAGGTGGTGTGGTAAACAATTCAAATCTAGTCTTGGCTCCAAGTCATCTCAGTCTAGTTACCAGCCATTTAAGAGGACAACTCCCAATGATTACAGCCCCCTGATGTTCAGCCTACTACTCTCCAACCCTTTCATTTTTGTAGTGTAGGCCTCAGACATTAAGGAATAGAGAAATGTCATACCCATTGTGCCCTGTCCAAGTTCCTGAGTATAATAAAATGGTTATATAACACCATGCTTGGTAATTTAAGCAGCTGTAATATCTAGAATACCCATCTTGTTGGTAGCTACTGAAAGCAAAGCAGTAGTTGGTGACAATGAGCTAGTGGACAAATACCAGGTGGGTTATTCAAACAGCAACTGCTAGAAGTTTGAAGTATATGCAGTTAGTATTCCTTGGTCCCTAGTCTAATGTACTGCCCCTCTTCCTCCTGACATTTGTAATAGGCATTATCTTCAGAGAACTGCTGGTTATGGTAACAGCCACCAGATAAAAGACATTTTGAAAAAGAGATTAACAACTATTATAGCTTCCAAAAATTCTAATTACATATATATACCTCCTTCTAAAGAAATCTTACATTTGTTAATGTTTTCTGGGTAGCCATATTATTGAATTCTAATTCAAACACTGAGTTGAATATCTTCTCCATTAATATGATTTCTTTGATTTTAAACCTTTATGTCATATAAACAAAAGTTCATAGTGAATTCTTTAAGATACCAAAACACCACTTCATAAACTTAGAGGAAACAGAACTATTGAAGTTTTATTTTCAAAGTCTAATTTTAATTCAGACTGAACAAACAAGCTGAAAAGTGAGAAAGCTAACTGTATTAGCAGACACAGATGTACCAGATGTAAAACAATGGGTTATTAACAGAACTATTTACATGCATATTTACAAGCAATCATTTTGTACATAAATTTTATTTTTAATTAGTTGGAAAAAGATTTGACATTAGGTAAAAATATTACTTAAATAGGGCTGAGGTGGTACCACATTATAATAAAAGTATTAGAAAAGTGATCCTTAATTATAAAGCAGATGAAAACTTGAATGACAAATATCTAGTAAAATTTTCTAGTAAAAAAGTCAATGCAACCCATGCTACAAAATAAAAATGAGAAAGACATATAAATAAAGCAGAATAATGTTCTATGCCTTAGGGTAATGAAGTTAGTCAGTGAAAAAACAACCCTAGAGTAAACTGGAATGAATTCTCAGTGAAGAGTCTTGGTTGTTTAGCTGGGAGTTCTTTAAATCTTTTTTTTTTTTTAAATGACATTTTAAAAGCCCTTGGTATCAAGACAGCATCTGCATATGTAAATCAGTTAATGACCTATTCCAAGACTTTAGTGGAAGATTTTTCATGATTCTGATTCATATCTGAAATTCAGTTTACTGAGACACTAAATATCAAACTAAAGTGAAAACTATAATACTCTTATCTAAAAAAGATGCTACATTTGTGTACTAATACGTACTTCCAGACTAACACTTTTCCCCTTCAAAAGTAGAATTTAAAGGATAAGCATCTAACCAGCTAGCAAAATTCAACATTTCATTTATTTCAAAATCGATTTTATTGCAGCCAAAACAGTGGAATTAACTGTACATAATAAACTATTATATATATATACACATTAAGTTATAGGGAATAAAGTTTATTTTGGCAGATAGTGTTAAACAAAATTAAAGTTGCATACATTAGTAACATAACTCAACATCCTTAATTTGGTATAAGTGTAACACATTTTCTTGCTTTCCTGTGTTCTGCTCAATCAGCATACCTAAACAGCTGAAATTTAACTTTATTGTTTTCGCTTACGCTCTGATTCCAAACAAAACTTTTCATAAGCTTCTTCTATCTCTGGGTCCATCTCATCATCAATATCATCCAAGTATCTGTAAAAGAAACAAAAACGATTCTTATGTTTTTCTTTTGTTTACTTAAAATATTAACAGAGTATAAATGTTTTTGGTTACATGGACTGCTTTAGTTATGCTGAATTCATGACTGTTAAGTGTGCCTCATCATCCAAATAGTGTTCACTGTACCCAGTGAGTAGGTTTTTGCTCCTTCCCCCATGGTTTTTTTTTTTTCTCCTCTTATTTATTGTGGGGGATTCATTGAGGGTACAAGAAATCAGGTTAACCAGGTTACACTGATTGCATGTGTTAGGTAAAGTCTTACTCCCCACACCCCCTTTTTTTGGAGACAGTCTCAAGCTGTTGTCCTGGGTAGAGAGAGTGCTATAGTATCACAGCTCACAGCAACCTCAAACTCTTGGGCTTAAGCCATTCTCTTGCTTCAGCCTCACAAGCAGCTGCAACTACAGGTGCTGGCCACAACACCCAGCTATTTTCTTGTTGTTGCAGTTGTCACTGTTGTTTTAGCTGGCCTAGGCTAGGTTCGAACTCGCCAGCCTTGGTGTATATGGCCAGAGCCCTACCACTGAAGCTATGAGTGCCACCCTCCCATTATGTTTTTTAATTCAGAAGGTATCTGAGATGCTAAGCCATGAAAAGACAATATAATATAACTTTCCTAGACTGAGTTATATAACAGACCTTAAACCTAACTTCAGATTACACACATGGCAGTCTTCATACCACCAAATGCTTAATTTGATGAGTAGAATTTTACACTAAGTCCCTAATATGTAATGATTCTGCTATACTTTTATGTATGTTAAATTCTGTAACTTAGAAGTTTAATCAAAAGATTTGACATATACACTTGGGGCTCAAGATTGATACTAATGTATTTACCTTACCAATAAACAATTATAGTAAAATCAGAACATAACTTCAAATAGCTTCTAGTGATGCATTAATACTTCGTATGTTTACTAAACATAAGAAAGTGTTATTCCCACAATGGCAATTTAGTCACATTCCCATTTATTTGGAATAAAACTTTCACAAAAAGCTATTTTTGGCACCATCTAGTCCAGATTTTTTTTTTTTGTTCAGTTTTTGGGCTGGGTTTGAACCCGCCAGCCCTGGTACATGGGGCCAACACCCAACTCCTTTGAGCCATGGGTGCCTCCCATCTATCCCAGAATTTTTCCAATTATGAGGTAGTTTATTTCCCTAAATACATGGGCCATTATAAGAGTTCAGAGGTACACACACACACACACACAACACAAAATCACAAAAATTTAAAAACCACAAGGACGGAAACAAATGAAGCCCAGCAACACTGATAAGCCCAGCAAGGTGAAACTTTAACAGATGAATCGGAAAACAACGCTGTCAACTGTGTTTCTTGGAAATGGGTCATAACACAGTCTGTCTCAAATTTTTCAGTGACTCACATATGGGGGAATAATTTAAAAAACCAATTAAGGATTTAATATATATTCTTACTGAATTTCCATAACCATTTTTCTTTCTTTTTTTTAAGAGACTGAGTCTTACTTTGTTGCCCTCAGTAGAGTGCTACAGCATCACAGCTCACAGCAACCACCAGCTTGGGCTTAGGTGATTCTTTTCTCTCAGCCTCCCAAGTAGCTGGGACTACAGGCGCTTGCCACAACACCCAGCTATTTTTTTGTTGCAGTTTGGCCAGGGCCAGTTTGAACCTACCACCCTCAGTATATGGGGCAAGCGATCTACTCACTCAGCTACAGGCGCCACCCCGCATAGCCATCTGAAGAGACAGGAATTATCTTCATTTTAGAGATGTAAAAGATTCTAGGAGGGGGCGGCACCTGTGGCTCAGTGAGTAGGGCAACAGCTCCATATACCAAGGGTGGACAGGTTCAAACCTGGCCTGGCCAAACTGCAACAAAAAATAGCCGGGGGTTGTGTCAGGTGCCTGTACGTCCCAGCTACTTAGGAGGCTGAGGCAAGAGAATCACCAAGCCCAAGAGCTGGAGATTGCTGTGAACTGTGACGCCACAGCACTATACCAAAGGTGACAAAGTGAGACTGTCTCAAAAAAAAAAAAAAAAAAATTCTAGGAGGTTAAATAATGTAAAATCTAGGTAAGTATGTGGCAGGGCCAGAATTTATCCAACTCCAGATTTTTTCCCATTTTTATACTTTTTCCTCTACAACATGACACTAGGTACAGGATTCCCTTTACTCCCAATAATCCCTCTACCTACAAGTGTGACAGAGCTCTTAACAATCCTACCAATTGCTGATATGTCTTTTTCTATTTCTTCCCCATTTCCAGTACAAGGTCATCTGTTGAAACTATCATAAATTCATTAGGGCAAGAAAATATGCTGTTTACTGAACAAAATCCTAAGAGGATAACCTGAAGTTCAATGCCAAGAACAACTTTAACTTCCATGGGAATACTCAAGCAGGACTGAAATCTTCCTACTTCTGCCTAAGTCCTTACATTCCTATATTTTATTAATATTTTCTACTAAACTAGTATACATAAGTAGGGGAAAACTGTATTTCCAGATTTTAAACTGACCCATAATTAAAGTATTACTAGAATAAAGTTTAAACATACAACACACAACAGGGGATGTTAAGAATAGGAAGTCACAAGTGTAATTTACTCCCCCCTCCCCACCTCCACTCAATTAGGAGGAAAAGAATCTAAGTAGCTGTCTAAATACACACAAGTTGTTAACAGATCTGGGATTAAACCTTACAACTTATTATTCCTTCTATTAGAAAAGGGAAGTGCAATCTGATGGCGAAGTAATACATTAAAGGTATCTTTAATTACAGAGAGTGGCAGGTGAAGAAACAGACATATGAACTGGACTATACTTTATATCTTTCAATTTTATATCATAATCTGTTTTCTTTATATTCTTAATTTATCCTTTAACAGATAAGATTTGAGCCTTTTACTATATGCCAGAAGCCTGTCAAGTATTTCTGTATTTTCATTTAGTGCTAAAAAAAAAAAAAAAAAAAAAAAGAGTTGGGTATTACTATTCCTATTTTATAGAAACAGGCATAGAAGCTGCCCAAGATATTGAAATATTAGAGTTTCTTAATTTATTTTTTGAGACAATCTCATTACGTCACCCCCAGTAGAGTGCTGTGCATCACAAATCACGGCGACCTCAAACTTTTGGGCTTAAGTGATTCTCTTGCCTCAGACTCCCATGTCATTGGGACTACAGGGGCTCGCCACAACACCCGACTATTTTTATTGTTGTTTTTGCAGTTGTTTAGTAGGCCAGGGCTGGGTTCGAACCTGCTACCCTCGATGTATGTGGCTGGCACCATAACCACTGTAGCCACAGTGCCACAGAACTTCTTAAAGTCTAGGTATAATTGAAACTATCTTAAAAAAATAAACAAGCTTAAGTTATTATTATTATTTTTTTGGTAGAGACAGTGTCTTACTTTATCGCTCTCCATAGAGTGCCGTGGCATCACACAGCTCATAGCAACCCCCAACTCTTGGGCTTAGTCAATTCTCTTGCGTCAGCCTTCCGAGTAGCTGGGACTACAGGTGCCCACCACAACGCCTGGCTATTTTTTTTTGTTGCTGCAGTTTGGCCAGGGCTGGGTTTGAACCCACCACCCTTGGTATATAGGGGTTGGCACCCTACCCACTGAGCCAGAGGCACCGCCTAAGTTATTTTTTAATAGTAATTGTCCCTAACTATAAATTTTCAGAACCAGTCTGAATGAGATTTTCTGAAAATTTTTAGCATATAAACATACTATATAATACTATCAAATGAAAATGTCATTCTTCCATGAGCTCCTTTCATCTAGTCTAATCTCCATTTACAAATTAGACGCACAAAGTTAATAATTAAAGAAAACTTACGGATCACCAGCCCCTGATAAATCTGTTCCATTTTCTTCATAATCTGGAAAAAAGTCCTCTCTTTCAAGTAACTCTTGATACTTCTCTTGGTAATCTATGAGACAACATAGGAGAAAAATGAAACGCTAAAAAAAAAAAAAAAGAAACTCTGTAAGAAGCAACCAGTTACCCCTAAAATTTTAATATGTCTTTTAAGTAGATCCAATGTTGAAATAGTAGTAAACTCCCAACTTTGTAAAGAAACAGGATTTATCACACTCCAACTGGCTTGCTCTGCTCTCCTACATGTTTATCATTCTTAAAATTACATTAATACTTAAGTGGGAAATCAAAGCCACTGTAGTATGACAGAGTACATTCCACAGCCAATGTGTGCTGCTTACATTCTCTACTGCTGCTTTCCATCAAACAAAATATTGTTTATACCACTGTTCAAGAAGACCACTCCTTCCATACGGATAGATTTTAATCTAACACTTCTGATTTCCAGCTCTCCCATTTCTCCTCCAGAAGTAAAGAAAGTTATCTGCTTCTCAGATAAGGTTAACATATGAAAGGTTCTGAGCATAGGGTATTTTCGGGTTCTGAGCATAGGGTATTTTCTTTTCTTTCCTTCCCTCAGAGACCAGGAAGGCAACTACCTGGTATGTTTCAGCTCCACTAACTTTCCCTTTGTTGGGTCTTTCAATGTGACACAGGTGATGTAACTCTCCACCTGCCAACTGTCTTAAAAGCTAAGTAACACCTTTTAGGATTATATGTCTGACTGGTAATATTATGACTGGTTACCTTAAAATTAGTTTCTTATAAATAGATGACAACTCATATTTTAAACGGATATTATAATAATTGCATTAGGCTGGGTAAAGACCGTGTTTTCCCAAGACTATTAGTCACTATAAAACCAACTCCAGGCTAGGCACCTATAGCCTAGTGAGTAGGGAGCCGGCCACATGCACTGAGGCTGATGGGTTCGAAACCAGTCCGGGCCTGCTAAAGAACAATAACAACTGCAAGAAAAAGAATTGCCGGGTGTTGTGGTGAGCACCTGTAGTCCCAGCTACTTGGAAGGCTAAGGCAAGAGAATTACTTAAGACCAAGAGTTTGAGGTTGCTGTGAGGTGTGATGCCATAGCATTTTACCAAGGGTGACATAGTTAGACTCTGTCTCAAAAAAACAAAACAAAACAACCAACTAACTCCAAGGGTCGATGATATTTTGATATTCAATTTTGATAATTTAAGAGACAATTTTAATCATAAAATCTTCCTGCTACAAATGCTTGAGGTACTAGATAAGACATTATTTTAAAGGTAAAAATGAGTTCTCACACACAAAAAAAATTCAACTCATCAGATGACAAAAAAGGAACTGAAAGGCCATACCTAAACTACAGCAGCTATTAGAGCTGGAAGGCTAGTTGATGGTGTTGGTCTCTATAACCAGCGGGCTTACACTTTAAAACCCACAAGGTCTTCGGCCCATGTGAAACAAGAAGATAGAATTCATGCTCTGTGTCCCTCTCACCCTGCACAAACCTGGAATCCTTAAAGGGCTGGTATCTTAAGCAAAAGGTGTGCCAGGAAAAAACAAAAAAATGCCTCAGTGGTGTTTTTGTCTAAAAGAGGAAGGAAGCTTGGCTATCTCTGCCTAGGTTTGAAGTGAGGACAGAGAACTTTGGAGAAAGTGGTTCCCCAGAGAATTTTTAACAATGGCCCTACACCTCAAATTTCCGCTACCCACACAAAGAACCCCAATGATACGAAGTTAAAAACGTGTTCCAAGTCAGTGATACCCCCTGTGGCTCCTGGCAGAAGCAAATATAAAACCATTTTGGATAGAAGTTTACAAAATCCAAGCCACAAAAGAATTTTCATGAAAGAAAACAAAAAAAACAAAAAAAACAAAACAAAAAAAAAAAAGAGTTAAAGCACAGAATTATAATATACGTAACCCCAAATGGTTTAGAAAAAAGTTGAGAAAGCACAAATGATAAAATAACTTAACAAAAAGCACATCTAGGTAGGTAAAAAGGTGATGGATATTCTTCATGCAATTTTTACTTCTATAACTTTTCTGTAAGTTGGCTATCATTTCCAAGTAAAAGTTTAGAAGAGTTAAGGAAATCATTTATCAAATGTGATAATCGGAAGTAACAGCAGGATTAGAATTAAAAGGGATAATAAAACAAAACAAATATAACGTTTAGAATGATGAAAGAATTAAACTTTGAGAAAAGGTCAAAATACAGAAACAAAATCCAGTCTGGTTATTCTGTAGGTCAGTTAAGACTTTAATTACTCTGATGAAATAACAGATTAAAATGCAACCCACAAAGAAAAAGCATAAAAATTGAGATCTACTGGCTGTCACTTCTTTTCCTTGAAAAGAAACTGAAAAACCACATTGAATTTTTATGAACAAAAGTGTCATTAGAAATAGATAGAATAAACAAATTAGACAAAGATGAAAAACAAGAAACAAAGTAAATCAAGTTTTACTAAGATGGAAGATTTTAGTCTTACCAGATACAGAAAAATTTACAGTAAGGCAAAAATAATTAAGAGTGACATTGGGGTAGAAAGACAAAAGAGATCCACATGAGTAAGACACAAATTCACAGAAGAGTTACACGGTATATAATAGAGAGGGATTATTCTAATGAAGAGGAAAGATGACTTAATATCTATTGCTGAGACAACAGACCATGGAAAAGATGTCTAACTCCTACTATATCCCATATGTTAAGGCTGGCTATGTGGATTCAAGACCTAAATATGAAAAGCAGAGATTTTTAAATAAAATGGAATTTGATAGTGCTAAGAAAGCTTTCTTATAAAGTTTGTTTACATTAAAACCCCAAAAGTTCTATATGATATTATGACTAAATGGAAAAACATCTATGTACTGGGAAAAGTTAACTGAACTGTCCGCTAAGAACCATTTTTTCTAGACTACATAAGAAATTACAAATCAGTAAGACAGACAAATGATTCAACAGATAGTGGGCAGAGAGGCAGTACAAACAGGCAGTTCTCAAAGGAAGAAATCATAAAGTCAACAGGAACAAGGAAAGAAATTCAGTATCACTATTCTGGGAAATAAAATGACAGCAAGAGAGAATTTAATACAATCGGACCGACAGATTAGGTCTAATAAGAATTACTGCCAATGGGGGGAGCCAGAACCTCATATGCTGCTGGTGGGAATATTAAATGACATAATCACACTGGAAAGCAATTTAGCAATATTCACTGACGGTGAAGATGCTCGTGGCCTATAACTAATTCTACTTTCTCAACCTAAGAAACTTCTTTGAATAAGAGGCACAGGATTGACAAATGCCTGCAATCCAGAGGAAGTAAATGGAAAAATTCCAACCACAAGCCATTATATTTTGTACCAGATGTGAAAAATTTCTTCCTCACCCTTATCCATGGACAGTCTTATCCATCACAAACTGATCTTTTTATAAATGACCCTCTTCTGGAAGTGGAAGTGTCTCTAGAGACTTAGGCTTTAAATTAACTTTTGACCTACCATGCACTAATGAAATCTGTAATTCTTGGTATTGGTAAGCATTGACCCACATTAATATTTGTTGCTGACTACAATGAACTAGAACCATCTTTCTCTTCCATTCTAATTACCTGAAAGTTTAAGAGTAGAAAAACAAAACAGAGGAAATATAAAATGAAAATAGTTGCATTTAATTGAGGAATTTTTTGTTAAAGTGATAATATACTGTATGTGAAGAACGTTCATAGTCACTGTGAAAAATATTAGGGTAAAGAAAGGTAAGACAAACCTTTACCCTAGTATTTTAGAACAATGTGAACATGTCAAAAAGTTACATTTCTGTGCTTATGAGAATGTGGTTTTCTGTGATTTACTACTTTAACAAAAACTAGGGGTGGGGGAAATGACTGTGAGACAACATACCTGGATCAGCTGCAGTAAAAGGAACACCATCAGATGTATAAAATGTTGGTTCATTCTAGGATGAATCAAAGTGATAAAAATACGTAATCATTTTAGAATTCATTTTTTTTAAGTACTTTAATTAAATGAAGCATTGCTGATGTCACTCATCTGCACCTGATAATGCAAGAAAAAGCAAAAAACAAAAACAAACAAACAAAAAAACTTCCTAGCAGCCATTTTCACTTCACTGGGAAAGTCTATGGTTTTCAGATTTCCGTTCTTGTTCTAACTGTGCTGTCTACTGTCTGTCCCATTCATGGTGAACTGTTCTGTTGTGCATTGTGATTTAGTGTCAACTCACTTTTAGCTATGGTTTTTCACTACCTCACCATTTCTTGAAGAATTTCCAAGATTGGGGCTGGAGGAATGTTTCTTCATAGTTGATTTACATTTGGTCATGTCAAAAGCTTTAGGGCATCACTGGCCTGGTAACCATTTTTTATTTTATTTTACTATAACATACAAAGTCATTCTGAGATGCAGGTCCTTGGTTATGAATTCTCTGGAAAAACTGCTTCCTGGCATACCTGCGCTCACTCAAGTCCAATCCTTACCAATCTCTCTTTGGATGGCTCTTTCTCCAGTCCACCATGGAGAAAGAGAATTCTAGTTCTCTTGTCTTAATTTACCTAGTCTGCTGGTTGTCATGCCAACCTAAACCAGTGAAGAGAGCTATTAGGCACTGAACTCTGAGAATAGCTTTGAATATCTCATCTAACTTCCAAAATTGAATTCAAGCAATAAGCAAAACTGAAAATATAAATACCGGCATACCATAAAGTAGTTAGGATCATTTTCGGGTGTTGCTTCTCTGTATGTTGAAGTTGCATGAACTCTACCCCAGTTACTAGACCGGAGTTCTACAAGTTTCAGAAGCATCTGTTTTACATCTCTGCAAACAAAGTTGAAAGTGAGTTAAACTGTACCCATCGTTAAGTGTCAAGCTCTTAAACATCTCAAATCTTAAGACATGATGGCCTAAAAGTTTAACATGCACATCTAGCAATCAAAGCTAGATTTTCTGACTTTCCTAAATGATATAAATTCATTTAAAAAGTCTTGAAGAAAGATTAGAATTCAAAGATGAGGTAAGCGAGATGAATTTATTAAGTTAAATAGTTTCAATTATTCTCTACCATCTTAATATTAAGAAATCTCTATAACCTCTATGTTTTTCTTATTTGTTTCACATAACTCACTATAAGGTCCTTAAAGGCAGTGGCTACTTTTCAAACATTTTCGTGTGTTCTGCTATACTTTCAGTAGTATTTTACCCAAGTACTTGTTGAACAAGTTAGTCTGAATCACTTTATTTTTCATTGGACTCATTTTAACACAGGAACATCTTAACGTTCCCCATTTCTAAATGTAACTGAACTAAATGGCTAGTGAACAGAAACCACAGGTAAATCATTCCTTTAAAGAAAATATTTCTGTAGATCTGTAAGATTTCAATTACCCTGATGAATTACAGCAGATTATAAAAACAACCTCCAAAGAAAACGCAAGAAATTGAGATCTACTGGCTGTCTACATTATTTCTTTTCTTACCTGCTGCAGTTTGCATCTAGGACAACATTTTCGATTCTCTGAATAATTTCCTCCATGTCAGTCTTTCCTTTTTCCTTCCATGCATCTTCCAAAACTGACCCTGTCAACTAAAAAAAGCAGGAGTTGTAAAATACCAAATTAATAGTTATTCAATTCTAAATTCTGAAAAGAAATTCTAAAAAGATTAGTAGTAGTTCAAAGATGAGGTGAACAAGATGAATTTATCAAGTTAAATAGTTTCAATTATTCTCTACCATCTAATATTAAGAGATTTCTATACCCTCTGTTTTTCTTGGCTGTAAGAAATTAACTACAGCAGAACTTTAATCACTATTAGGCTATTAGGTTTGAATAAATATGTTACTTTTTTTTTTTTTTTTTGAGACAGAGTCTTATTATGCTGTCCTCGGCAGAATGCTGTGGCATCATAGCTCACAGCAACCTCAAACTCGTGAGCTTAAGTCATTATCTTGCCTCAGCCTCCCAAGTAGCTGGGACTACAGGTGTCCACCACAACACCCGGCTATATTTTGTTGTAGTTGTCACTGTTGGTTAGCTGGCCCGGGCCGGGTTTGAACCCGCCAACTTCGGTGTATGTGACTGGTGCTGTAACCACTGTGCTACGGGCGCTGAGCCTGAATATGTTACTTTTTGAAATATGCAACATGCAGCATATATAGAAGCTATGAATTAAAACATATACAAACTCCATCAGCAAAAAAAAAAAAAAAAAAAGAGTTAAGGATTTAAATAGGCAATCCACAGAAACTAATGACAATGGCTAAAAAACATGAAAAAATGCTTAAATTTATTGGTGATCAGAAAAATGCAAAGTACCTATGTACTCGAGTATAAGCCGAGTTTTTTCCGGCACAAATTTGTGCCGGAAAAAACTCGGCTTATACTAGAGTATCTGCGGTAAAATGAGGTTTTTGTTTTTATTCATCTATAATGAAACAAAACCCAAGACTCATTATATCCATCGTTATAAGGATGGAGGCAAAGAGATGTATTCAGTCACTATTGATTTGAGTATATACTGGTTCAGTGTTTGGAAGGAAAATACGTATAACCTGGCCATATAAAGTACACATGCTCACTGATGCACCAAATCTATGTTTAAGAATGTAACCTACTGAAATACCGGCACATATAAAGACATGAGAAGAGCTTATGAACAGTGCTCCTGGGGCTAAACTGAAAGTAATTTCAATGTTCCTTGATAAACACTTATGAATTTGTGGAATGGATAAACAATGTATATACATACAGTGTAATACTTGGAGGTTACTCAATAATGAGGTCAACCTCTGTACTATGGGGGAAAAAAATCAAAGATCTTCAACTAGCAAGAAAAAAGTCACAAAAAGGGATAAGATCTTAAGAGAACATATATAGACATAAAGGAAAAAGAAGGAATTTGCAGATGGGGATGGGGTGAAGGATTTCCATGTTTTGTTACTTACACTATAAACATTAAGCTTATATTGCCTTTTCAATATACTGAACAGCAAATAAAATGTCAATATTTAACTTAAATAATATTGAATTCATTTGTGTACTATATGTTTCCTTTTCTCTAAGTTATAAATTAAATGGGTAAACAGTTAAAAATTAAAAGCAAAACCTACCTTCAGTAATTTTACTGCACAAATTAAGTTGTCATCCATTGGATTAGAAAAGAGGGCATTCAGCAATTCTCGGAGACCAACCTGAAGAATATCTGCTCTTGTAACCTGTCCGTTTGTTCCCTTGATCTTCCAGGATAAAGGAAAATTAAAAGCCAGGATGCCAAAATATGATACAGATATATAAATGGTCTAACAAGGTGTTGGCAAAATAAGTTTTTAGTTAAATACAAAAATCATAGGAATACACTTCAGTATCTTTACAGAATTAGTTAGAATTCCTTTAATATGTAAATAAAACCTCTAATAAAACTGCGAAAACTGTAAAATTTAACTTCCATTATTCACACCCATGGTCAGGATAATTTAAGCCTACTTTGATGCACTACTTTATAGAGCATTCTCTAGTTTGTTAGGCAACTACCTTCTTCAAACACAGCATTTTATTCTGCTTTTTATAGTAAATTAATATATTCTAGTTTGCATTAGAGTCGTATACATATCTTACTTAACCTGGTAGAGAAATTTGAGGTGCAGAAATGATGCCTTTACATTCCCCACAGATCTAGCACTATACAGAAAATGCTCAACAGCATTCCTATAATGACTCTTCATTTAAGGCACATTCTAGACAGTTCTGATTTTGGATTACATAAAAATTAGACTGAACAAGCATAAGGCATGAGATTTCACCTGTGATAAAAAGGAACAGATCCCGGACTGGACAGACCTTTTAGATATACTAGCTGAGATACACATTTGGCTGTGGATTTGCATGTCTTAGTGATGTTTCTGATGTCATGATGTTTATGATATTAAGTTCAAGTCAAGGTTTAAGAGGTATAAATCTACGTGAGATTTAGTAATAAAAAACTTCAGGCAAATCCATTATATAGCATTTTTCAGCACTAATACTACCTAGTAATAAACATATACTTGACTAAAGTGTACCAGTTAAATTTACAACCATGTTTGGCAGTAGACTCTGTACAAATTAATTTTATGTGGAAGATTAATATATAAAAGACAAAAGAACTATTCTCCGGGGTTAGAGGATTGGGAAGATGTTTTCAAAGGATGCAAAATTTCCAATAAACAAGAAGATAAGTTCAAGAGATCTATCGTACATCATGATGACTTCTATATACTTAAAAATAAAGATTAGGTTAAGTGTTCTTCCCACACAAAAGTGTGTGAGGTAATGCAGATTAAACAGCTTGACTGGGGACCCAGTGTCGTGACTCACACCTATCCCCTCAGCACTCTGGGAGACTGAGGTCAGAGGATTGCTTGAGCTCAGGAGTTGGGAGACCAGCCTAAACAACATAGCGAGACACCCCCCACTTCTACTAAAAAAAAATTAACCCAGCTACTTGAAAGGCTGAAGTAGAAGGATTGCTTGAACCCAGGAATTTGAAGTTAATGTGAGGCTGGCTGATGCTATTGCAGTCTAGTCCGGGCAACAGAGTAAGACTCTGCCTCAAAAACCAAAGCAAAACCAAAAAAATTCAGTTTGGCTTAACCATTTCATTGTATACATGTAACAAATTATGGTGAAATCACAGATATAACTTTGTCAATTAAAAAGAATAAGTAGGGCAGTGCCTGTAGCTCAAAGGAGTAAGGCACTGGCCCCATGTACTGGAGGTGGTGGGTTCAAACCTGGCCCTGGCCAAAAACTGCAAAAAAAAATAAATAAATAAAAAGAATAAGTAGGCTTGGTGCTTGTAGCACAGTGGTTACAGTGCCAGCCACATAAACCAAGGCTGGTGGGTTCGAACCCAGCGCAGGCCTGCTAAACAACAATGACAACTGCAATAAAAAATAGCTAGGCATTGTGGCGGGCACCTATAGTCCCAGCTACTTGAGACGCTGAGGCAAGAGAATCACTTAAGCCCAAGAGTTTGGAGTTGCTGTGAGATGTGACACCATGGCACTCTACCAAGGGCAACAGAGTGAGACTCTTTTCTCAAAAAAAAAAAAAAAAAAAAAAAAACAAAACAAAGAAATAAAAGTAGTAAAGACTGGGTGTGGTGGCTCACGCCTATAATTTCAGCACTTGGAAGGCTGAGGTGAGTGGAGTGCCTGAGCTCACAGGTTCGAGACCAGCATGAACCAGAGCAAGACTTCGTCTCTAAAAAATAGCCAGGCATTGTAGCAGGCACCTATAATCCCTTGGGAGGCCAAGGCAAGGGAAATGCTTGAGCCAAGGAGTTTGAGGTTGCTGTGAGCTATGACACCAGTGCACTCTACTGAGGGCGACAACATGAGACAGTGTCTCAAAAAAAAGTAAAAAATACTTTAAAAGAACTATTCTGGGTCAATTAGGGCAAAAAGCCAGAAACTCTGGCCTTTCTTCTCTTCACTGAAAACTTTGTGTTCTGCAGCGTAAGCTGCTTTGAACCACGATCTGAAAGTCAACATACTAATGTGTTGACATTTATGATGCAAAGACTCAAAAGGTATCACTGATATTTCAAAAGCTTGAAGACTTACAAATTCCTCACTGACATCAACTTATGTTCTCAGGCCTTGTTAGCATTAAAAAAAAAAATTTCTCACCTCCAGGTTAAGATAAAGTTCTCCCAGAAAGAGTACAAATGCATGAAATCGTTTTCGAGTAACTTCATCCCCTTTTGCAGCTTGATCTTTAACTTCATATTCAGTCCGACATCTAATAAAGATATTTCTTTTGTAATTCTCAGTTTTTTAAAAAAAATCAGACAAGATGACCATTTGTCAGTTTAGTTGTCCACAGCAATTAAAGGCAAGTACAATGTCCCAACCACCTGACTTTCTGTGACTTATAAAATCTTTTTATTGTAGAGGCTAAAATATATATCATCTTTTCACACCAAGAGTTCCAGTTTCAAGAATCTGTTTTTTATTTTTGACTACTCTTATCAAATTGGTAATGTTTAAGCAACAGTGTCATGAGGCTCATGGCATACTGGGACCAAAAAAGGAAAAAAAAGCCTCACCATATTTGTCTTATAGCCTTTTTGAGAAGCACTGATTTTACCTAAATCATCCTTGTGAAAATGTTTTTGACTATAAGAACTTTAAAACAGATCTTTAAATATATATAGACAGTCTCACACTAAGCTGGAAAAAAAAAAAAAGAATTCTTTTTTTTAAAGAATTGTTAACTTCCAGTATACATATCAGAGAAGTTTTAAAGTGAGAAAATAATTTCCTAATGAAACCCACAACATAGAAAGCAATTGATGTGGTCACTATCTCCAATGTAGACTGAGGGCTTCAAACAACTGAATTTTCCTTGCTTTATTTTCCCCTGACCTGGTCCATTTGCCTCAGAGATAACAAAAATGAATCCTCTTGGAGCTTACTGTCATAGTACCAACAAAGCACCTGAACTAATCACAGCAAATCTCTCACTGCTTTTGTAAGTATAATTATGATGTTGGCTACTAAAGTAGATTTTTAAAATGGACACTGAAAGTTTATCATTTTGGTGGCAAGTTATTTATCTTTATTGATAAGGTGATGAGAAAACTCTGGGAAAGTCATTTCATATTAAATGGACAATTTTTCTTTTAAAGAAGAAAGAGCTATTGAGACCAAATGGCTTTTGCATACAGCCACAATTTAGGTTGGCTTTGTTTAAAAAAACAAGAAATCACCTCTTGCTCAAGAATTTGCCTTGGGTCAGTTTGTCAGCCAGCCATGAACCCAGCACAGCTTATTATGATGATGTAGCCAATTCCAATGTTCATAAGCTATATTAACTGAGTTCCTCTGAGTCAGAGGTAGTAAAATATGTTACCTTCTTGTACATATTAAATTATTCATCAGAAGAAAAACTGGGATATTTATAGATAGAACACTCTGGTTAATATTGGAAGAGATCAGTTAATACCAACTCAGTCATCCAAAAACACCTTTACAACTTTGCAGGTAAGAATTTAGGTCAAATAATTTCTGTTTTGCAAATTGCTGTAACTGTCTGTACATTAGGACTTAATAATGTGCAAAAGTAACATGTTTATACATTGTTGACTATGTAGGTGAAAGACTCTAAACCTTTCTAAGCTAAAGACTTAATTATACTATGAAAAAGCAATACATGTTTATTTTAAGAAGGTTAAAACAGAAAAATATAAACAACCAAGTCACCACCTATAATTCCAATGCAACCCTTAGGCAACTGCTGTGAGGGTAACTTCCATTCTGGAATTTGTTTTTCCAAAGATTGTATGTAGAATTATGCTCTGCTTTTTGCTTGTTGTATCATTACCTTTTCTCCATATTAGTATCTTTGATAATATTATAATACTATAAAAACACACATGAATGAAGAGTCAGAATTGGAAGAGTTGTTCTCAATCATGGCTACACAACAGAATCATATGGGGAGCTTTAAAAAAAACCATGCCCTGGCTGCACCTCCATCCAACTATACCAGAATTTCCTAGGGTGGAGGCAGGGTTTTAGCTCTAATTTAGTCTCTAAGTAATCTAAGGCATAGCCAAAGGTGAGAAGCATTGGGGAATAAGAAGATACATGAACTTTTCTTGCATCCTACCTACTTTGTACCAACTATGCATTATTTCTAGAATTTATACTTCGTGTTTAATTATAGCTAAGGTTAAATATTTTTAAACTTTGTCCAAACTATATTTTTCCAAACTGTACCAATTAAGGCCATTCCAAGTATGTATTTCTTTAAATTATCCATCTTTTTTTCCTTACTCATTCCTAAGAGCCTCCTCTTTTTCTATTAGGTAAATAAGCTCATAACAATTGTCATGTGTTATAAATTTTTCAATTTTTACTTCATAAATTTATGCTTTCCTCCCCAAATGTTATAATCTATATGTAACTAAATTTGTTAATCTCTTGTTTTAGGGCCTGAGTATTGTGTTTTACTTAAAAGAGCTTTACCAACCCAAGATTTGTTTAATTTCCAGTTTTCCCCGTTAGTATTTACCATTTCACTTTTAAGTCTTCAATATATTTGGAATTTATTTTGGCATAAAGACTAAGACAGGAACTTGTATGACAGGAATTTGGTTTTTTCCCTCAATGGCTATCCAGTTATGCTACAGGTACAATTTATCTTTTCATCAAAAACTTAATTTTCTAGTGTTTCTGCAGTCTACTTTTAGAATCCTTATTCTGTTCCACTGCAGCTTACCCAAAGGAATACTGGGCAGCCATTAAAGGAATTTTTTTTTTTTTCCAAGACAGAGTCTCAAGCTGTCACCTTGGGTAGAGTGCTATGGCATCACAGCTCACAACAACCTCTAACTCTTGGGCTCTAAAGATCCTCTTATCTCAGTTTTTCTATTTTTTTATTAAAGACAGTCTTGCTTTTTGCTCAGGCTGCTCTTGAACTCAACCAATCAACCCACCTTGGTCCCCTCGAGTGCTAGGATTACAGGCATGAGCCACTGCACCCAGCAAAGGTATCTTTAAAGAACTAATGGACAAACAATAATAAATTTGAAGACAATCTCATTATTGAAGATAATTAAAATAATGAGAAAATAGGTTTTCCCTAAATTAGCTTATAAGTTCAATATCATTCCCTAAATTTCTCACAAGTACCAACAAGGTAATTTCAAACACTAATTCGAAAGTTCATTGGAGTCTGGGCACAATGGCTCATGCTTGTAATCCTAGCACTCTGGGAGGCCAAGTTGGGTATCAGAGTGAGACACTGTTGCTAAAAACAGTTGGGCGTTGTTGCCAGTGCCTGTAGTACCAGTTACTTGGGACGCTAAGGCAAGAGGATCACTGGAGCCCAAAAGTTTGAGGTTCCTATGAGCTATGTTCCTATGTCTACCCAGGGTGACAGAATCAGTGTCCTAAAAAAAAAAAGAAAAAAAGAAAAGAAAAAGATTATTCACTTTTATTCTAATCTAAGTAAAATTAGGTCTTTACTCAAACCAAAACTATAGAAATACATAACTGATCATTTTTTAGACCTTAGAAAAGGAAAGGCCTTCTAAACACAGACCTCAAATAAGAGAAAAAAAGACCAATGTTTGGTCATTTCAGAAAAAAAGACCAATGTTTGACTATAGACTTACAATATTATGCAAATAGGCCACCCTATTCTGCCCTAAAACCTTCCGTTACAGAGGGTCTTCAGAAAAGAGGACTAGTCAAATTCTAGTACATTTAGAAATACTTTTCCTTTACTTTCAAATTCACACTGACCTTTGAAGTAGTAACTGCCGGAAGTTGCCACTCTGTGGGCTAATTGTCAGATGATGGGACAGGTAATTACACAGGCGAGCTCCCATATAAGAGAAATTTGGGATAGATGTAGCCTTTTAAAAAGAAAAGTTTTGTATGACACATTGTTATTAATGCAAACACTTAAGAACAACAACATTCTGAAGAGGAAAAATCATTTTCCCTGTCAAAACTGACCATCTACAAATCTTTTGATTTTTATGCGTAAGATATTAAGTTCACTCTCCCCACAAGTACAGAAACATTTAAGACAAAATTTTTCCTCTCACCACCATTTACCTGAGGTTATCAGATAGCAAATACGTATCTCTTGATGTTAACCCATTTTTGCAGAAACTTTGTACATGAGCCTAGTTGCATAGTGATAATTATGAATAGTAGCTGTCAAACTACTGATTAGTGGTGCTTCTCAGGGTAAGGACAGCCCAGACTTTGGCATCTAATAGTCCAGAACAAGATTCCCTGGTGTGCTGCTTCGTGACTCTGGAAGTCACTCAACTTCCCCGAGCTTCACTTCAGTTTGATTCCTAAAGAGGTAACTAAGGATACCTGTCATGAGATTAACACTTAAAAAACACTCCAAAACACTTGGGATACAGGAGAAATTAAAATAGCTATTAAAAAAAACAGTGCAGAAAAAACACTATATATCAAAGAATATGAAGTAGCCACAACAGTACTCAAGAAGTTCATTGTAGTTTTTAAGAGGCAGAGAACATAGTTTACCAAATATTAGGTGAAAAAAACAAATACTGGGAGGTTAAGGTAGCTGGCTAAGTTCACAAAAGTAACCAACCACAAAATTCAGACTTAACAAATAGCCTGATACCCTGCCAATCCCATGCTGGATCTATTTTTTAGGTCTGGTAAGCTTAGATAAGTCACTTAACCTCTCTCAAGAGATGCACAAAATGGGCGGCGCCTGTGGCTCAACGGAGTAGGGTGCCAGCCTCATATGCCAGAGGTGGTGGGTTCAAACACAGCCCCAGCCAAAAAAAAAAAAAAAAAGGTACAGAATGGGAATAGGACTAGTACCTTGCAACCACAAAGGATGAGTTAACTACATGTGAAGTGCTTTACAGCTATTAGACCTTTATATTACTAATGATTTCCTTGCTTACAAGGGACCCTAACAGATTTCACATCATGGGAAAAAGGTTGTTTTCCTGACAGTATAGCCAGTGCTACAGACGACTTGAAATTCATACTTTCCCCATTATCAGCACTGTCCATTTTCCTTTAGTTTCTCTTTAAAGTTATCATACACACAATTTAAAGACTTGAAGTTCTTCATGAAGCTTGTTATTCACAGTTTTCTACTACCCTACCTATACCCAAACTTTACTCGCACCACTTTTTGGTCTTTTAGCTAAAAAGATATTAACCTCTTTATCTCTATGCTCCATGCTTTTTCAGTTTAGATGTTATTTCTTACAAGTTGACCATACCTAATTCAAAATTCAAAAATTTCTCAGTGCTAACATGATACCGTAAGTGGAAAATTCTATACCTGACTTCACATTACAGGTTACTCAAACATGGACACACAAGAGTTTTATTCAGCATCACCAAGGAAAAAAAAACTCTTCCAAGCCTCCTCAACCCTGAGAAGTGCCATTATATATTGCATAGGCAAAATTCCAAAGTCTGAAGAAAATCGGAAACGCTTCTGGTCCCAGGCATGTGAGATACAGGGTATGCTACCTGTAGTTTTTCCCACCACAGATGAGCTTTTAGCTTTCACTCTGCTTAACTCTACCCCATTTCACTATTACTTTCTCCCTCCATCTACCAATATGGTTATACCATGATTTTATTGGTCGTGTTTCCATTTGTAGCTGGAATAGTATTATACTGATCTTACCTTTTTGCATAAGTTTGTTTTCCCTAGACAGTTTTTTCTACTGTATTTTCACATACTTCTCATTGATTTATCCCTGAACTCACTAGTTTGTAAATTTCTTCTCCGTATCTTCAAACTCAGCAGGTATGCTCATCTCATCAAAGAAGTCTTTCCAGGAGCCTTCCTACCTACTCCAGTGAAGCCTGGTTGCTCCAGAATTGCTATACATGTGGCTATTATCTTGGGATGTCCTTTCAACCATCATCTGGATGAATCACTTAGCCTCTCATGTAGAATTCCATTTCTTGGTTTCCACGTCTTCATCCTTAGCTTAATTCTTTTTTTGTGGAGTATCTCCTTTGTTAACATCAAGAAAAGTTACAATAAAACTTCAAACTGGTCGCCCAGTGCAAGAAGATTTAGAGGGTATAATTTTTTAGATGCTCAAGCAATCTTTTTAGTCTCATTCCATCCTTATTCTAGAGTTGACTCTCAGCTTTCTCCAGTGGCTTGGAATTCAACCATACCACACACACACACGTACGTCAGTTACTATACACCCTTCTGCTTTTCTAGTCTTCAAAATAGTGTTTTCATTGCCTTTCCCCTTCTGTCCTTATGGGATTCTGCTTTTTAAAAATCCCCCATACTGTCATTTTAGTGATGTCTGGGGAGGGATCAAAGTTGAATGTGTATGTTTAATCTGCCATCTTTTACAATAGTCTTCTTTAATTATTAATAGTTGCTATAAGTAAATTTCCATAAATCTCAAGAAAACTTAACAGCAGTTGCTAAATCTATATATCATTGACTGCAGAGTAATAAAACTCTGAAGAATACTGTGTATATATTTGAATAATGAATGGGTTTTGAGACTAACACAGAAATAGATGTAGCTTGCCAGATTACAGACCCTCCCTTCCCCAGCCCAACCCTGAAGAAACATAATCATGTAGCAGTGAATAACTGAAACTACAGAAAAACAAAGGAGTATTTCTTCTATTTTCTTATCTCATACTCCTTTTCAATCCATTTAGAAGCAGAAAATAGAAATGAGGACAAATAGAGCAGTTCTATCTTCCTAAAATTCTTAGGCATTGCCTAAAACTTGAGAATTGGCCAGCCAAGTAATCTTGGGGTTCAGCAACAGTCCAGAATAGCTTGGAAAAGTAGCCAAATGAAACATTAGTTAGGCTGTAAGTATCAACTTGCATTATAGTCACTATTCTTTATATTCCAAATTTTAGTTGCTCTTTTAATGACTTGTTTATTAACTACTATTATTGGCCAGTCTCAAACCTTACATTGTCTTAAAATTGTTGCCTACTGTATTTTTCACCTTTAAAATAGCATTTGGGTCAATTACCATGTTGGAATTATAACTAAACATTGTATGATGAAACAATTGCCACTGACTAAATGAGACTTTTAAGGAATTAAAATCTAAACCGTTAAATTGTAATAGAAAGTGAAGTAGAAATGTTAATGACTCAAGACAGGATGTTTTGTCTTTTTTTGAAAAGACCTATTTATGAGGCAAGTAAATTCTCTCATAATTTTTTCCCTCCCATACCCCAATAATGCTACATAATTCAATATGCAGAAGAGAATCAGTCTTTTTTGTGTACTATTAAGGATGCTATAAAATGGAAGGTGGGTGTAATACTTATATATCTTTCCTCTTAAGTGCCCAAATGCTGTACTATACTGCCTCTGCAGAGCACTGGCTATTATACAGGCAAATGGTATTTACATAAAGCCTTGCCTATAGAGGCGAATTTGCAGTTCAGCCTGGCTCTAGCCAGGGATTTTATTCAAAACAGACTTAGAACGCGTATGGAACCAAAAAGAGTTATCAAACGTGGAGGCAGGTGAACATGAACCTGGCATCCTCAAGGAGTAGTCACCACTGCTGGGCTTCAAGAGTATTATATCCAAAGATCATTCCATGCTATCAGCCAACCCACCTGTTGATAGATGAGTTCCACCAGTTCTTGCAAAGCATCATCTGTTGTAACCCAACCATTCAGGGTCTCTGCAAATTGTTCAATTTCATTTTCAAAACTGCCAGGTTGCTCTGTAAGATGATTCAGAAAATCCTGAACATATTCTGATAGAGTGGGATAATCCTCACAACCATCCTCATACGATTCCTATGGATCAAAAATTAAAAATTTTCTGAATCCATGCAACAAACAGGAGACGGCCTGTCTCTAGCACAAATGACTTAAAAATCCTTCACATGATAAAACATGTTATTCCTCAATAAAGTTCACTGAGCTATCTTTTTTTCCTTGCCTAATATCTGAAATGTTGTAACAACAGAAAGGCTTCCATTTAACTGGATATGGAATTACCTTCTGGTTTTTGACAGACTTTTATTTGTTTATTTTTTTAAGAGACAGAGTCTCACTCTGTTGCCCAGGCTTGGGTGTTATGATTAGAGCTCACCGCAGCCTTTAACCCCTAGGGTCAAGGGATCCTCCTGCTTCAGCCTCCTGAGTAACTAGGACTACAGGTGTGTGCCACCACACCTAATTAACTTTATTTATTGTTTTATGTAGACATGGGGTCATGCTTTGTTATCCAGGCTGGTCTCAAACTGTGGGGCTCAAGCAATCCTCCCACCTCAGCCTCCAAGTAAGCAGAATTATAAGCATGAGCCACTGCACCTAGCAGGTTTAAGATGGCCAAAGAATAAAGTTCAAACCAATATTACACTATCATACCACTATCAAAACTATGCATCTGATTTACGAATTAAATAAGATCTGGGATTTTCTTCAAAATGAGAGGGGAAGGATGGACTAGGGATTTAAGAACAAGAATGGCCACATGCAGCTTACTGTTGAGGCCGTGGGGATTTATCATACTATTCTCTGTATTCTTATAGGTGCTTGACAACTTTTAATAATATATTGAAAAGAAAAAACCTAACTAGGTTTGTTCATCTGTTAATCCACAAGGGCAGGGAAATGCACGAGGCTATTAGAGTAACTGTAAGATTTCATCAAGGTATAAACCAGAGATGTCCAACCTTTTTTGTTGTACATCAGAAGAGTAAGAGTTATCTTGGGTCACACAATAAATACACAAACACTAACAAAAGCTGCTTAGAAAAATAAAAAAAGTTCTTGTATACTTTTCATGATATCCGATACCACAGATAAACAAAAGATGTCCTCACAAAATCAGCATGCAGCTCATGGGCTACACGTTGACAATGTTGGCACTATAGGCTTTTTGACCGCTACATTCAGGTTTCTAATAAACCTTGAGAGCAGCAGCAGTTTCCAACTAAGGTTTCCACAATTGTAACCTCTGGAGGTTCCCAACTTTTTAATTAACAGCAAGAGGCTGACGAGTTTTACAAAAGTTATCAGCCCAGAGCTTTCACGTTCTCAATGCCTAGAATACCATCCAAAGCATTAAGTTTCACAGTTATGAGCTAGTAACAATATACTGCCTGACTCCAAATGGAGTCAAATGAGAAACCACATGAAAAAGTTCTGATGACAGTACAGAAGAATTTTGTAAAGGGGTTAAGTCCTAACGTTAGTGAATGCATAAAAAAGGTCACACACGGCAGAAATACTGTTAGAAGAGCTCCATGTTACAGATGAATGCAGTCTTAATACACAGACTAACACATCCAGTTGTCCTCCATTGTTGGTTCTCTAAACACCATTTAGGGGTCATGTTGCATAATTTCTATATCTCTTTAGACACTGAAGTGATACTTAGCACAACTGTATTTATGAAAGGCACTCAGGAAATAAAAACCAGCTGTAGGAATAGATTAGCACACCCTTATGCTCAAATGGTATTCATAGAGCAGAAGGGCAGATAAAATCACATACATTAAACTGGCCTGATTACACATTTGAAACCAAGTTAAACATTCTACTATAAGACAGGTTATTAATGTTGGTCAGCCACAGTGGCTTACGCTGGTAATGGCACTGTGGAAGGCTGAGGCAGGATGATCACTCAAGATCAGGAGTTCAAAACCAGCTCGGGCAACTTAGTGAGACCCCGTCTCTACAAAATGTAAAAAAAATTAGCTGGCCATGCAGCATAGTCCCAGCACTCAGGAGGTTAAAGCAGGAAGATTGTTTGAGCCAGGAATTCAAGGTTACGGTGAGCTATGATTCTGTCACTGTACTCAAGTCTGCACAACAGAGACCCTGTTTCAAAAGAAAAAAAAAAACAACTTAATTTTGAAATTATTTGCTATTCATAAACATTATAGTTATGACTAAGGATTAAATGAGCTAGTGAATAAATCTTCCTAGAATGCTGACTAATACACAGTAAAACACAAAGTGTTCAAATTAATAACACTTAAATTTTCAGGAGAATACTGAAACATATTTCAAATGCATGAGCCATGCACTTAAAGGGGCTAGAGTATAGAAAGCATTCAAAAATAGAATGATTGGGCGTGCAGCACCTGTGGTTCAGTGAGTAGGATGCTGCCCCCCATATACCGAGGGTGGCGGGTTCAAACCTGGCCCCAGCCAAACTGCAACAATAACAAAAAAATAGCCGGGCATTGTGGTGGGTGCCTCTAGTGCCAGCTACTCAGGAGGCTGAGGCAAAAGAATCACCTAAGCCCAAGAGCTGGAGGTTGCTGTGAGCTGTGATGCCATAGCACTCTATGGAGGGTGACAAAGTGAGACTTTCTAAAAAAAACAAAAACAAAAAAAGAAATAGAATGAGAAAAAAGCTCTACTTCTTGGCACCTAGGATGGTACCCTAATAGCCATCAGTTGTAACATACATGATAGACAACGTGACTTTGTGTGCGTCTCATTTAAGCTTTAGGTAAGCATTACTATTCCCCCCTGCACAGAAGAAAAGAGGCACAGGGCAGTTAAGTTACCTTGGTTATTAATTCAAAACTGAGTTGAGAACCTACTAAGTAACAAAGACTATTTTGGGGAGAAGAAAATAAATAAAGCAAAAAAAGTCTTCCTCTCATGAAGTTCATACTCCATGATGGAACACACATTCAGCCTCTGAAATAAACCACGAAAAGAAGTGGTCAGGGAAAGATTCAAGAGTTAACATTTAAACAGAGATGAAGAAAATTCCAGCCATACAAGTATCTGAGGAAAGATATTCTATGTATTAGTGAAAGCAATATATAGACCCTGAGAAGGTAGGTACTTGGCCTAATACCTTTGAGAAAGAAGAACCAGAACACAGAATCCAAGGATGGGCAGTAGCTACTGAGGTTAATGAGACAGATAAGGACACGGTGTAAGGTCTTCAGGCCCACACCATGGAGCTGGCTCTAAAGGCAGTGGGAAAACAGGAGTAAGGGAGAGTTTGAGCAAGGAAGGACCATGAACTAGCTTAATTTGTATACGACCATACAGTTAGAAGAACTGAGGACTTGAGCACAGAAAGCCTATAATTTTATTTACTTTTTAATTTTTTTCATGGCCTGGACAGTTCACAAACGCCTGTACTTTTAACCTCTATACCAGTGGTTCTCAACCTTCCTAATGCTGCAACCCTTTAAATACAGTTTTTCATGTTGTGGTGACCCCCAACCATAAAATTAGTAGCACCGAAAATAATTTTATGGTTGGGGGTCACCACAACATGAGGAACTGTATTAAAGGGTCATGGCATTAGGAAGGTTAAGAACCACTGCACTATACTCAGTAACTGACAAAGGCTTAAAAACCAACTTTGACATTAATAAACAAGTGGTTAAATACATTATTGTGTATCTATATAAAGGAATGTCATATACACATTTAAGAAAACAAGATATATTTTCATATATTATCATGACAGAAATACGTCCAAGATAGTGTGTCAAATGAAAAGAGTACAATATCATATGTTAGTACAACCTTCAAAAAATATTTACTGTATAAGCTGAGAAAAATTTCTGGAAAGACAAACAAGGGACAACAGTACTTACCTCTGAATTCAGGAGATGTTCCTAACAGTAACCTTTTATTACAAAATTTTGAAAGCAGTTAAGCATAACAAATGTACATATTCAGAATATCTTTGATTTTAACTTACATATGTATAAATTTCATGACCAAAAACTAAGTTTTTGATACACAGTTGACAGTTGTACAGACTTGTAGTATCCTACCAGTATGAATGATAACAGAAAGGCTAAGTCTATATGTTCCAACTAAAGAAACTAATTACCTTTTTTTTGAGACAGAGTCTCCAGCTGTCGCCTTGGGTAGAATGCTGTGGCATCAAAGCTCACAGCAACCTCAAACTCCTGGGCTTAAGTGATTTTCTTGCCTCAGCCTCCCAAGTAGCTGGGACCACAGGCAACTGCCACAACCCCTGGCTATTTTTCTTTTATATTGTTGCCATTGTTGTTTTAGCTGGCCCAGACTGGGCTCCAACCTACCAGCCTCAGCGTATATGGTTGGTGCCCTACTCACTGAGCTACGGGGGCCAACTTATTTTCTCCTTCTATCAGATATTGTTCATTGTGGCAAAAATGTTATCTAGAACACTAATTTTTAGTCTTAAGTCAACAGAACTTTTAAGTAAAAGAGGAAAGTAAAACAGCTCTGAATATAGCAGAATAGAGGAACCAGAGGCCATCATTTTAAGCAAAAAAAAAGAAGCAAAAAGTCTTCTGAACAGACAGGCAATCCAATGTGTTTGAGTCAAAGCCTGCATTAGTTCTCTTGTACTTTAAAAATACCTAGTACAAATTTCCTCAGTCTTCAATGTAGAGTGAAATGGCTTTCAAATTTAGGAATATTGAATAGGAATATTTTTCTTAGAATTCTATGTCAGAGTACAGACATCAATTAGATAATGCACTTTTCGGGGTAGGTATTTGTATACATTGTTGTAAAGAGATAAGAACCTAATCCAAAATAATAGGCATAAAAGGAAACTGATCATTTAGATGGTGGAACAGTCAAGACTAGTTAGCTGGACTAAACTAGGGTAAGGCTATAGGACAGAGGCAAATCAGTACACCATCAATTTCTTTCTGTCTTTTTTTTTTTTTTGCAGTTTTTTGGCTGGGGCTGGGTTTGAACCCACCACCTCTGGTATATGGGGCTGGTGCCCTACTCCTTGAGCCATAGGCACCGCCCAACCAAGTTCTTTCTAATTAGTTGCTCAGGCGAACAAGAGACTTGCAAAAGGTAAGCTCTTCTTGTATTTGCATACATTTTATACCAGCATTTGAATGGAGATCCTTATGAAGATGTCAAATAAATGGAAACCCAAGTCTGGGGTTCAGAGGAAAAACTAGATTTCAGGATTATCAGCACATAGGAAGGCGATGGTCAGATTCTATGGGATAGAGGCAGGATTAGCAAAGTAGGTAAAGAACTAGAAAAAAGACAGACCCTTGGGGGCTGATGTGAAGGGAGAAAGAATGATCTATAAATTAGGAAGAGGATGAGTACTGCCAATGGAGCCAAAGGGAGAGGTGACAAGAGCTATTCCTAATATCAAATGCTACAGGATTAATTCTTAGGTTGAAATCTGGAAGAGAATCTTGGGCAAGCAAGAGACTACGTAGACAACAGAATTACAAAATTATACTCTTAGATACTCAGATACTTAGATACAAAAACAAGAGGTGCTTCTGATAAGACAAAAAAGGTCCCTGGCATCTGGCATAAGTCCTGGTACATCAGGACTTTTAAACTGAATTCATCATATTGTGTTCAAAGTAAAGGCTTAGGGTTAAGAGCATAATAGATTTAAAAATTGGAAGAGCATCAGTAACTACTGCAAAAATAGTATCAATACAGCTGGGGGATTAGATTGCAGAGGTATGAACACTGAGAGGTAAAGTCACACCAATAGTGAATAATTTTAGCTATTGGATGTTACTACTGAAAGGAGAAAAACGGGGCAGTAACTTAATGGGGGATGCTCTCAGAAAAAAAACTTTTACAAATGGGGTGGTGGGACTTTCTCTTAAAGAGTTTATGAATTCCTATGTGAAATTTTTGGTTCTGAACTGTGACTAAACATACAAGGGGTAATTGTTCATCTGAGAAGATTCAACAGCCAGGAATAGACGGATATAGTCACTCACTGGTAAGAAATCATGAAAAGTAGGAAATTTTAGCAGAAGGATTAGGAGGAGGACTGGAGATAAAAGGGCTTGGATCCTTGAAAAAGCTAAACATGCACAGAAAAAGACTACATAAAGGCTGGAAGAATGAATTCTTAAGAGCAGACCTAGCTCACAGATCCCAAACAGATTTCCAAGTATTGAACCAACGCAGACTCAAAAAAATTTCTAGAAGCTAAGCCAGGATACCACTAGAATAGAGAAAGACGCCATGAAAACAAGAATTTTTATCCATTTTATTTACTGCTGTATCTTCATTGCTTGATTCATAAGCGCATAACTATTTGTTGAATGAGTAAAGGAATGTAACTAACCTTAGATTACAGTTACTGTAAGAAGTTTGCCTCACAACAAGATCTTAAGAGTCCAAGGGGGAACTTAAAGATGCTGCTGTTCTATGACTGAGTGGATTGAGAAAAGCTGTTAGCTTTCACAGAGGGTAAATGTTGGAGTAAACTAGTAAGGCTGGAAATCATTCCAGAGAAGGTGTGGCAAGCCTGAATGCCAGTAGAATCTAGATGGGTTACAAATCAATAAAGTCAGTGAGGGAGTAACTTACAACTCAAAACTGTCTGAAGGAACTGCCTCTACTCAGCTTCAGCCAATTCCTGCTTCATTAAAATGCCAGTCCCTGCTTGGCACCCATAGCACAGTAGTTACGGTGCCAGCTACATGCAATGAGGGAGCTGGGTTTGAACTTAGCCCAGGCCAACTAAACAAAAATGACAACTACAACAAAAAATAGCTGGGTGTTGTGGCGGGCACCTGTAGTCTCATCTACTTGGGAGGGTGAGGCAAGAGAATCGCTTAAGCCCAGGAGTTTGAGGTTGCAGTGAGCTGTGACGCCACAGCACTCTACTAAGGGCAACATAGTGAGACTCTCTCTTAAAATAAATTAATTAATTAATAAAAAATGTCAGTTCGCTATGACCAGATCTTAAGATTTCAAAAGAAACCAGAAAATACTCACAATATTTAAATATTAGTAATTAATTAAAACAACTTTAATAAAAAACAGACCCCACCCAGGACCAAAGGTGACTAGAGAGGCCACAAAGCCTTCCTAGCCATGGTCTGGTCTGCACTGAGCATAGGAGCTTACCTGCCAGAGGATAGTAAAGAATGCCTAAAAAAAATGACACTGACTGAAAATAAGGAGACTAACATGACTTTACACATTGCTCTATAGGCCAGGAGTCACTCTATGCAAAAATAGCTGATACAGAATTATGAAAAGAATTATCATTATCAGTCCCACCATAAAATAGGTCTAATCAACAGGGAGGAAAACAAATAGGAGAGTGCAGCTGCTAGAAGGCAAGCAATTTATTCTACTCAAAATTCTCCAATGGTTCTTTTCCTATCTGAGCTCAACAAAACCTTCTGGCAAGGATCCAAGATGCTTTCATTTCTTCTTTACATGATAGATGGCTCTTTTCACTCCAAATCTTCCTGCTATCCCTACACTTTTCCCTTTCCAATCTCAAAACTTTTTACTATATAGTTAAAGATGAGTGGAGTATCTAAACATAAAATACAGTCTTTCCATACTTTTACTATCAAATTTGGAAGGTGAACCAAAAGAAAAAGAAAGAAGGTAAAAGGTATGCCATCATTTATAAGAGAAATACAAACTAAAACCACTACCAGAAAGGTTAACCTTAAGCAGAAAATACTAAGTACTGGCCATGAAGTACAACCGGAAATCATATACTGCTCAAAGTATACAAGGGAATAATCTCTTGAAATAGTTCTTGGCAGGGGCAGCTCCTGTGGCTCAAAGGAGTAGGGTGCTGGCCCCATATACCAGAGGTGGTGGGTTCAAACCTTGAAAAAACAAAAAAAAGAAAGAAAAAGAAATACTTCTTGGCAGTCTCTACTAAAGCCGACTTCCCTATTTCCATCCCAGAAATACTCCTCGGTATATACCAAACAGAAATAAAAGCATCTATCCACCAAGTCATAGACAGGAACAGCAATTCATAATAGCCTTAAAGTAGAAGCTATCCAATGTTTTAGACAAAGGGGACTGTAATATTCATGCAGCGGAATGCTAAGAAAATAAATCACCTTTAATTATATGCTACAAAAGTGGTTCTCAACCTTCCTAATGTCGCAACGTACTTCCAATGTTAAAAAGGGTTTGCGGCCCACAGGTTGAGAACTGCTGTGCCACAACATGAATTTTGATGTTCAGTGACAGTGACAAAGAATATATTCTGTATAACCATACAAATTATGAACACAGTAAAACTTGTCAAAACAGTGGTTGCCTTTGGACTTAATAACTAGAAGGGAGGAAAGGGGGCTTTAGGGGTACACAATGTTCCATTTCTTGACTGGAATGCTAGTTACCTGAATGTTCTCTTTGTGAAACTTCCAGCTAACCCTTATGTACCTGACTGCACGCTATAGTTAAATTAAAGATAGAAAAGATGGGACTTACGCTAAGGTATTATCAGTCATTTCTTCAACCTAGATTCTCTTCTGCATCTCTACAAGTAATCCCTATGCATTTACTCATCTGAGTTCACCCAGCATGACAAATTCTTCCCCACATATTCTAACCGTGCTTTGCGCTTTCTGCTATTTAAGAAAAATGTGACCAATCCCCCCCCCCCCCCCTAGTTTTTGGCCAGGGCCAGGTTTGAACCCGCCACCTCCAGTATAAGGGGCCGGCGCTTGTGGCTCAAGGTGTAGGACCCTGGCCGCAAATGTGAACAATTTTAAAGTTACATTACAAAGATGAGTCTGAAAGTTCAGAAGTTCTCTGTATCTATGTAAAACACTATCAAAACCTCTTACAACATTCTGCATACAACAGGTAATTAGCACCAGAAATATTTCTGCTTTAACATAACAGTTACTCAAAACAAGAGTCCAGATATATATTTCTTAGCATTCAAAAAGCTACCTCATCATTAGTTTATAGCAAAACCACTGTTTCATTTATCCCAAAGTCATTAATGTGTATTGTTATCATGCTAAAAATCAAATGAAGTACCAACCTTGCCTCGCCACAATTCTATAGGTTGTCCATAGTTTGGGAAAAGATTTTAGTCTTTCATCCTGGGCTCAGAACCTGTAGCTTAGCCGTTAGGGTGCCGGCCACATACACTGAGGCTGGTGGGTTCAAACCCAGCCTGGGCCAGCTAAACAACATCGACAGTGAGGCGTTCTGGTGGGCGCCTGCAGTCCCAGCTACTTGGGAGTCTGAGGCAAGAGAATCACTTAAGCCCAAGAGTTTGAGGTTGCTGTGAGCTGTGATGCCACAGCATTCTACCCAGGGTGACACGGTGAGACTTGTCTCAAAAATAAAATAAAATAAAATAAAATAAAGAAATAAAGAACATCCTTGACTAGATGAGATTAGCCTATACATTCTCTATAGATGCAGGAAATACAGTAGTGAATAAAACAGACAAGAATTTCTAATCTTAAGCTTACATTCTGATACTGTGAATGTAACTACAAAATACATTCCTGAATCAGCTTTCTTTCCTCATGAGTTCAATGAATTCAAAATGTTTTCACGTGTAGTACAGAAAGCATAACCATGCTCAGATTAAATAATAACCACATTATTCAAAAATATTAACCCAGAGTTGGGAAAAAAGGTGTACTTACAGTATAATTCGAAGAATAACTTGATGGGTAAAATTCAGGGGCATTCACAGACAATTTAGACATTAATACAGGAGCTACAACCACCTGGGGTTTAGCCATTGCTGACTCTGAGTTCTGCTGTGGGATTTTATCCTGTGAACTAAGTGGAGCTCTCAGGGGCCTTGTTTGCTCTGCAAAGGAAAAAAAATAAGGTGTCAGTTGCATTCATTCCTTTGTACAGCAACTTGCTATACAATAAAAACCGCCTGGAAGCGCTGGTTAGGAGTTAAATAGAAACCATCATGAAATTTAAGGTTATCGCCAAGATATGTACACAGAGCCTGTAAAAAGGACAATAGATTTGCTTTAGCTCATTTATGAACATACCTGCCCCTTAAGTGAGCGCTAGAGAGCTTTTGTCCCTTTCTATTTCAAGGAATTGGTGAAAAAGAGGTGGTTGCTCACCTAGGGTCTCGATCTAGTGGGCTGCGGCGGGGGAGGGGATTTTTACTTCCGCCCCCGACAGAACTCCAAGACCGCGCACCCGGCCCCTCCCCCAGCCGGGGCGCACAAAGGATTCCAGCAGCCACCTTCCAAACCCAGTTCCAGGCCCGTCCCTACCCTGCAACACGCGGGTCCCTTGGGGACCGCTTTCGGGTATCTGAGGGTGAGAAGACAGCGCGCCGGGCCTCGGCACGCGCTGGCCCGGGACGACAGGATCCTTTAGAGCTGCTCCGTACCTGGGAGAGCCCCGGGCAGGGAAGGCCGCTGGGGGCTGGCGGGGACCTCGCACTGGGCCCCTGGCGGCGGGGCCGTCCTGGGCTGGCGCAGCGGCGGCGGCTGCAGGAAGCCCGGGGCTTTGGGCTGCGGCGGTGGCTGGTGCCGCGCCCGCTCTGCAGGCCCCGCTCCGTTCGGGAAACCGCCGCCCTCAGGCCCGCCCCCTCCGCGGCCCAGGCCCCGGCTCCGGTCCCGACCAGCACCTGGGGCCCGATCGAAACCGTCCGACATGCTCCTCCTTTTCCTCCTCCTCCAGGGGCCGCTGCCGCTCTGCTCCGGATAGGACGCGGGGTAAGGCGCCGCGGGCCGGCTCTAGCCGCTGCGCCTCACTCGGGCCTCATGGAGGAGGAGGAGGGCGGCGAGCCCCGGCTCGGCTGCTCCGTGGTTCAGGCGGAGCGGACGGCAGCCTGAGCGCCCGCCCCCCACGCCCCTCTCCGCTTTCTGATTCTCGCCCCAAACCCGGCTCCCCGCCTTCGGCGCGGCGGGGACGAAGGCGGGTCACAGCGGCCCCCCGCGGCCCGGAGGCCCCGGGCGCACCCGCCGCGTCTCCTCCCGTTCGCGGCTGGATGGCAGCCGTGGCCCGCTAGGCCGCCCAGAGAGCGGCGTCTCATCGCGGGACCACCCCCCAGCAGCCGAGTTCGGGCGGGGGCTGAGGGGCTTCTGAGCTCCCGGGGCGAGGCTGGAGGCACGAGGGACACGCTTACCCCAGGCGAGCACGACCTACTCGATGGTTCTCTGAAGAGAAGTGCGAGACTGACGGTTGATGCCAGGAAAATAAAAACACGGGGGGAGGGGCGTGGACCCTACGCAGAGTTCGCGGACGTGCACCTCGGTGGGCGCGCAGGTGCGTTCAGTGCCTCGGCCACGCAGTGGAATGCGGTGGAAGGGGGCGCCTGGGAGAAGCTCCGCGCGGCGGGGGAGGGGCGTAGAAACAGAATCAAAATACTGCCCTCACCTCTTCCATTCTAGCCACGTATTTGATGCAGTAGATACACCTACGTTTACCAAGTTTCCATCTCTACCCTTTTCTCTTCCCCTCCAGAAATGTTAAGAAAACGTACTACCTTTCAATACAACTCTCCCTTTTTTCATCTTTACCAGCGCTGTCCAATAAAAATATGCGGAGCTGTAAACGCAAGCCACTTATTTATAAATTATCTAGAAGCCACTTTCAATGAGTAAAACAAGTGGAATTAATTTTAACATTTTATTTAACCCAATATGTCCAAAGTGGTATCATTTTAACATGTGATGTGAAAAAAACACGTATTAAGGAAATATTTTCTTTTTTTAATGCTATTTGAAATCTAATGTGTATTTTACACTGTGGCATAGCTCAGTTGAGATTAGGCTCTTTTCAAATGCTGGAGAGCCATGTGTTAGTGGCTACTGAATTGTACAGCACAGTTGTAAACCTTATTTATATGTAAAGTGTTGTTTTTGGCAGGCTGGGCAATCCTAATGCCAAATGAAGAATGAACATAAGTAATGAAAATGGGTGGGGAATGGATTTCTTTGGATGTATCCATCTCCACAAATGCTGGTTTTAGCCCTGTGTTTTAACAGGGTTTAATGTTTTTCAGTATTTTCATCTTCAGAATCATTTCAATTAGAGCTAAAAACTCTTGTTAGCCATGTTCTCTTCTCAGTAATAGAGAAAACATCTTCACCTAAATGAGTGAGAAAAATGGCTTTAATCAGAGCAATCATGAATAAATAATTCATGCTATTGATGTTAGGCCAAAATAATAAAGTCAGAGAAGTAAAACCAGCAGCAGGTGTGGTTCTTGCAGGGGTGCTCAAACGTTTTAAACAGGGCGCCAGTTCACTGTCCCTCAGACCATTGGAGGGTCCGACTACAGTTTAAAAAACAAAACAAAACTATGAACAAATTCTTATGCACACTGCACATATCTTATTTTGAAGTAAAATAACAAAACGGGAACAAATACAATCACACCACCTCATGTGGCCAGAGTGTAGTTGGGATTCCAGCCTTGACCTATACTTGCTGTAATCTTGGGTAAGTAACAGGTTTAACTTCTCAGAGACTCAAGTTTCCTCATCTGTAACATAATCGCTATGTTGCAGCACTCAACATATATTATGAAGATTACAATTTAAAAGTTAGATGAAGTGATGCTCACAACATTATAATTCATTATTGTAAAATAGATAAAATTAATTATCTTAAGTGGTCTCCAGTCATTTCTTGCCTGCACTTTTCTGTTATGCAGGAAAGACCCATAACCTATGCTCAAAAGCTCAGAATTAGTTACCATGGATGTTTCACTGAACTACATGCTGAAATTCTGTCCCAGGGTTTTTTTCGTTTTTGTTTTTTTTGCAGTCACCATCCTTACCCCTTAAAATTTTTATGATGGATAGCACCTTTTCTAATACCTAGCACTTATTTTATGTGAAGAAAGGCATATGCAGTGATGTCATGGTATCTTCACAGCCTCCTTTTTTTAGATAAGTTAGGTAATTGAGATATCCTTTGCCTTCTCTCTGTTTACTACTGTGTAACTATAGCCTATTCTTATGTCAAAAGCGGACTTGAATGGATTTAGCATCATAATAATAATGATAGCTAACATTTATTGTTTTATTGTGCCAGTCACAGTTCTAAGAGTCGTTATCATTTTGTTTAATTCTAATGCCCTGTGAAATAGAAGTTCTAATAACCCCATTTTACAGGAAAGGTGCCAAGGTGTCAGAAGAGCTCAGATCCATCTGGGGACTAATGAAGAGCTAACCAGCAGGTGGTAGATATTACAAAATGGCAGGTGGTAGGCATTACAAAATGGCAAAGGGCCTTACACAAAGATGCACATGAAAATATGAGCACGTGGCTTGGTGCCTGTAGCTCAGCGGCTAGAGCGCCAGCCATATACACCAAGGCTGGAGGGTTCTAATCCAGGCCGGGCCTGCCAAACAATGACAACTACAACCAAAACATAGTTGGGCATTGTGGTGCGCCTGTAGTCCCAGCTACTTGGGAAGCTGAGGCAAGAGAATCGCTTAAGCCCAAGAGATTGAGGTTGCTGTGGACTGTGATGCCACAGCACTCTACCTGGGGTGGACAACTTGAGACTCTTGTCTCAAAAAAAAGAAAGAAAGAAAGAAAATACGAGCCCCATATGGGACTCCTTAAAGGCAGTGATCAAAAAACTCCTCCTCCATATTTACCCACATCTTAATAATTTACTGGGAAAGAACAATAGAAGAACTAAATTTGGAGAGGCTTAAAAATACATTATGGCTTGGAGCCTGTGGCTCAAGTGGCTAAGGCATCAGCCACATACACCTGAGCTGGCGGGTTCTAATCCAGTCTGGGCCTACCAAACAACAATGACAGCTGCAACCAAAAAATAGCAGGGGGTTGTGGTGGGCACCAGTAGTTCCAGCTACTTGGGAGGCGGAGGCAGGAGAATCGCTTGAGCCCAAGAGTTGGATGTTGCTGTGAGCTGTGATGCCATAGCACTCTACCCAGGGTGACAGCTTGAGGTTATGTTTCAAAAAAAAAAAAAAAAAAAAAAAGTTGTAATATGGGGAAAAGATACATTTCCTTACACTGTACTTGAAAGGCATTGTCCAAGAAGACTTTTCCAAGCTGCTTTATCTGCTATCTTCTTTCTTTTTCTTTCTTTCTTTTTTTTTTTTAGAGACAGAGTCTCACCTGTCGCTCTCTGTCGAGTACTGTAACATCATAGCTCACAGCAACTTTCAGCTCTTGGGCTTAGGCGATTCTCTTGCCTCAGCCTCCTGAGTAGCTGGGACTATAGGCGCCTGCCACAAAGCCTGGCTATTTTTTGTTGCAGTTTGGCCAGCGCGGGGTTCAAACCTGCCATCCTCGGTATATGGGGCCAGCACCCTACTCATTGAGCCACAGGCGCCGCCCTCTCCTTCCTTTTGATAGCTGCATCCTGGGAGAATTCTATGTTGGTATTTAGAATGCCAGATTGTTAGAATTTATTTTGTTCAACTGTCTCCCCCACTAAACTCGCCTATCGAAGGCAAAGGATGCCTTTTAACCCTCTCTAGATCCTAGCTCAGTACTCAGTCCATAATAAACTTTTAACAATAAGAAGACTTACCTGCGAAAGCTCTGCTTTTTCCTTGTCTCACCAGTCCAGCTGAGGTAGAGAAGACTGATCTTCAGAACTTACTGACTTCAAGATCATCATTACACCTTATGGGAGTAGATAGTGCTGCCTTTCAAGTCCAGCTAACAAAAGACAAATATGATAAATATGGGGGAAGAAATACTTGCAAATCACGTGCTATGGTTTGAATGTTTGACCCTCCAAACCTCATTTTGAAATTTGATCCCTAATGTTGGAGGTGGGTCTTCATGAGGGGTATTTGTGTCATGGGATTGGACCTCCAGTTAATGTCTTGGTGCTGTCCTTAGTTCTTAGAAACTAGTAGAGTGGAGTCCAGAACTTTCTACTTTTTCTTGTGTCCTCTCTCATTACGTGACCTCTGCACCCAGATTCTCCCTCTCCTTCTACCGTGAGAAGAAGCAGCCATAAGCACTTACCTGAAGCAGATGACAGGACCATGCTTCTTGTATAGCCTGCAAAACCATGAGCTAAATACACCTCTTTTATTTATAAATTATTCAGTCTCAGGTATTCCTTTGTAGCACCACAAATGAATTAAGACAGCACATGTTCAACAAAAGGCTTGTATCTAAAGTATGTAATGAACTCTTCACTTGAGCAGGCTTGGGCAAGTTAGGTGCAATAGCGGGCACCTGTAGTCCTAGTTGCTCATGAGGCTGAGGCAGGTGAATTGCTGGAGCCCAACAGTCTGAGGATGCCGTGTGCTATGATCCCACCTATGACTGGCTACTCTACTCCAACCTGGGCAACAGTGAGACCTCATCTCTAAAAACAAATAAATGCATAAATAAAATGAAACTTTTAAAACTCACTTGTAAAAGATCAATCTGGTTGGAAAATAGGCAAAAATACATGAACAACTACTTCACTGAAGAGAGTATAGCATAAGCCCATGAAAAGAAATGTCCAATGGAATTAGTCACTGGGTAAATAAAAATTAAAACTCTAATGAGATTTTACTATCTACTTATCAGAAGGACTAAAATAAATAGCAGTGAGAAGACAAATACTTGCAAGGATGTAGAGAAACTAGAAACCGAGTCACTCATACATTGCGGGTAGGAATACAAGCTGGTATAGTCTGAAAAATGGTTTGGCAGTTGCTTAAAAAATTGCATATGTAACTAATTACTATACAACCCAGAAATTGCACTTCTGGGTATTTATCACAGAGAAATGATTTATCTTCACACGAAAACCTGTATCCAAATGTTTATAGCAGCATTATAATAATAGCCCCAAACTGGAAACAACCCAAAGAATAAATAATTAAACTGTGGGATATTCACACCACACAATACTACTCTGCAAGAAAAAAGAACAACTAGTGTTACAACAACTTTGATAGATCTCAAGGGAATTATGTGAGTGAAGAAAAGCCAATTGCAAAAGATTATTGTATGATTTCATACAAAATTATGAGGATGGAGAATAGATCAGTGGTAACTAGAGATTAAGGAGGGGGTGATGTGTGGAGGGAAGTAGGAGTGGTTATTGAAAGAGTAGGTATTATGAAAAATCCTTCTGATGGAACAGTCTGGTTTTTTTTTTTTTTTTTTTTTAATGTGTCCATTAATGCAATCATGGAGTAAAATGTGCTGGTTCTATATACAATCTGACCTGTTTTCATCAAACTGGTTAACATAGCCTTCATGGCATGTTCATAGTTACTGTGTGCAGACATTTATATTCTACGCCTAGTAAATTTCACACATACCCTTGTAAGATAATCGTTAGGTGTGGTTCCACCAATTTCTTTCCCTCCACCCATCCTCCCTCCTCCCCTCCACTCCCTCTCCCCTTTCCCCTTCTTTTTGGGCTATAATTGGGTTATAGCTTTCACAAGAAAGCTATACATTAGTTTCATAGTAAGACTGAGTACATTGGATACTTTTTCTTCCATTCTTGAGATACTTTGCTAAGAAGAATATGTTCCAGCTCCCGTTCTTGACTGTATTGTGATTACATGAATCTCTACATGTGATAAAATGCGTAGAACTGAAG
>CAUYPK010129784.1:0-19719 GCA_963574355.1 Loris lydekkerianus | reverse complement strand
GGTATACGTATAGCATGGAATATTATGCAGCCTTAAATGAAGATGGAGACTTTACCTCATTCATGTTTACATGGATGAAGCTGGAACATATTCTTCTTAGCAAAGTATCTCAAGAATGGAAGAAAAAGTATCCAATGTACTCAGCCCTACTATGAAAATAATTTTTGGCTTTCATATGAAAGCTATAACCCAGTTATAACCTAAGAATATGGGGAATGGGGAGAAGGAGGGGAGGGAGGGGGTAGTTGGGCAGAAGGAGGGTGATAGGTGGGATTATATCTGCAGTGCATCTTACAAGGGTACATGTAAAACTTAGTAAATGTAGAATATTATTGTCTTAACACAATAACTAAGAAAATGCCAGGAAGGCTATATTAACCAGTGTGATGAAATGTATCATACTGTTTATAAAACCAATGTATGGTGCCCCATGATCTCATTAATGTACATAGCTATGATTTAATATTAATAAAAAAAATAAAAGAAACTATATAGACTCAAAATAACAAGATAAAGACAATTAACAAAAATGTAAACATTAAACACTTAGATATGACTCCTTATGAAGACATGAAGAAAGGAAATAAAAAGGAATAATTAAGTAAACCAATGATTTTCCCAAGCCAAGTATTATAAGGTTTCATGAACTAAGGGACCGAATCTACTCAACCCTCTGAGATTCACACTTATTCTACCCCTGGCTGCGCTAGAAGGTGCATCAAGGAAGGCAGTACTCTGATGGCAGGTCAGGTGTCCACCAGGTGTACAAGGGGTTCCATAATCCATGAACATGGCTCTGCCCCCAAGATCTGAACAGTGTGAATAACAAATAGACTGAGAATCTTAGGGACTGAATAAAACAAAGAAAGGTCTGATCTGCAAGTTACCTGGGTACATGTTGAGCAACAGAGAAGAAATAAAGACCTTTCCTGGAGGAGAGGGAGGGCTGGGACAGTGACAGAAATGTGAGGCATGTCTGTGCACAGATTACATGCACCACACAAGAGGATGGGGAGAGGACAGAGTATAGCAGCAAATGTGGCTGCAGTAAGTCAGTGAATGCTGCTTCGATGTGAAGCTTCCACCAGGTTTCTTAGTCAGGGGTGACTCCTTAAAGTGGTTGCTCCTGGGAAAACACTGCATGTATCAGCCTGGATTATAAAATTGTCCAGTGGCCTTGACTGTATCATCATTTGACCTGAAGTTTCTTGCTATGATTTTCTGACCTAAGGGAGGTCAGAGCAGTTCTGGGAATAGGTCATTTACAGGCATAACAAAGTGATTGGGTTCAGTCCCAGTGCTTTCAAATGTTTGGTTAACCCAGGTGTGTCCCAGTGGCAGGGCTGAGTCCCTTCACAGAATGGACCAGCTTTTGCACATTGGATATAGTCTAGGGCTTGCTGTCATCATGTAGGGTGGACATATGTAGCAGGAGCTATGCCTTTCAGTGGCATCTGATCTTTCTTTGCTTTGGGCATGGTAAGGTTTTCTCTCTAGCTAGCTACCACATAGCCAAGTGGTTCACCTTAGATAGCAAAGAAACCAGCTCATCAGACAGTACTCTGGGGATTCACGTCATGAACACTCAAAAAGCACCTCTTTTGCCTGGTTCTAAGCCCAACTTCTGAATTTTCTTTGTCCCAATTGAAATAATTACTTCTTAAAATTTCAAAATAATATGAGTGTACAAATTTTTAGATTATATTTTTCTCACTTCCAAAGTAAAGTTCAAGTTGTAGTTGAGCCCTTCACCCAGGGGGCATACCGAACACCCTCACATTGTGCACATTAGGTGAGATTACACCAATTGCCTCCTTCTACCTGCCAATTGTCTTCCCTCCACACCCCCCCCATCTTTCCTCTCTCCTCCTCGTTGCTAGACTATATTTGTGTTTTATAATTGGTGTGGGCATGTAATTGTTTATATATTGGCTTCATATTAGCATTGAATACATTGGATTTTTTTTTCCATCCTTGAGATACTTTACCAAGAAGAATGTGTTTCAACTCCATCCAGGTAAATATAAAAGATATAAAGTCTACATTTTTTTCTTATGGCTGACTAGTACTCTATGGTATAAAGATGCCACAGTTTGTTAATGCATTTATGGGTTGATGGGCATTTGGGTTGCATCCATGATTTGGCAATAATGAACTGAGCTGCAACAAACATTCTGGTGAACATCACTTGGTGGTAAAATGATTTGTGTTCTTGTGGGTAGATCCCTAGCAATGAAATTGTGGGAACAAATGGAAGGTTGATTTTTAGTTCTTCAAGAATTCTCCATACTTCTTTCAATAGAGGTGGCATTAACTTGAAGTCTCACCAGCAGTGTAGAAGTGTTTTCTTCTCTCCACATTCATGCCAGCATCTGCAGAATTGGGACTTTGTGATGTGTGTTAATCTTACTAGAGTTAAGTGATATCTGAGAGTGTTTTTGATTTGCATTTCTCTGTTGATTAAAGATGTTAACAATGAATCCCAAATAATAAAAAAAGAAAAAAAATGTTTAAATGGTTAAAAACAAAGTGAGCATTTTTTCATGTGTTTGTTGCCCATTTGTCTTTCATCTTCAGAAAAGATTCTGTTCAAGTCTCTTGCTCACTTATAAATAGATTTGTTTGCTCTTTTCTTGTTGTTTACTTTGAATTCTCTATAGATTCCAGTTATCAGGCCTTTGTCAGATTCATAATATGCAAAATCTTCTCTCATTCTGAAGGGTATCTGTTTGCTTTGGTTGTGGTACCCTTAGCTGTGCAGAAGCTTTTTAGCTTGATTAGGTTCTATTTATTTATTTTTGAGAAGGAGATCAAAGGTATTCAAATGTGGATGGAGTAGATCAAACTCTTGCTCTTTGTAGATGACATGACCTTATGTCTTGAAAACCCCAAGGACTCAACTAGAAAGCTCTTAGAAGTGATTAAGGAATATAGCAGCATCTCAGGTTACAAAATCAATGCCCATAAATCAATTGCCTTCATATCTGTCAATAATAGTGAAACTGAGAATAAAATAAAAGACTTTATACCTTTTCCAATGGCTCCAAAGAAGATGAAATACTGGAATATATATAACAAAGGATGTAAAAGTTCTCTATAAAGAGAACTAGGAAACCCTGAGAAAAGAAATAGCAGAAGACATTAACAAATGGAGGAACATACCATACTCGTGACTGGAAAGAATAAACATTGTTAAAAATGTTCATACTACGCAAAGAAATCTACAGATTTAATGCAATCCCCATTAAAGCATCAATGTCATACTTTGAAGAATTTGAAAAAATAGTACTTCATTTCTTATGGAACCAGAAAAAACCCTGAATGGAAAATATAATTCTTACAAATAAAAACAAACCTTGAATTATCAATCTATTGGATGTTAGATTATACTATAAGTCTATAGTGATCAATACAGTGTGGTACTGGCACAAAAATAAATATACAGATCTCTGGAATAGAATAGAGACTCTAGAGATGAACCCAGCCACATATTGCCATTTAATCTTTGATAAGCCTAACAAAAGCATTCACTGGGTAAAAGAATCCCTATTTAATAAATGGTGCTAGAAGAACTGGCTAGCCACATGTAGAAGTCTGAAACTGGACCCATACCTCTCATCATTGACAAAAATTGATTCTTGCTTGATAAATGATTTAAATTTAAGACACAAAAATAATAAAATTCTAGAAGACAGTGTGAAGAAAACATTTGAAAATATTGGCCTGGGAAAAGATTTTATGGGGAAGACCTGGAAATTGAAATTATTATTTCTCACATTTCCTCATAACATGTATCTCTTTTTCCTTAAGAAAAATGTATTCACTGACTAAGGCAAGAAGAGGCCTGGCATAGTTAACATCAGCAAAGAGACTAGAGTGTCAGGTGGGATCTGGTGGTCACTGCAAGATGAGACGGGAGACACTGCACAGTTCAGAGTAGAAGAGAGGCATGATGTGACCTAGAATGTAAACAATTTTGGAAAACAGGGGCCTTGTTGTAGTCATTTCTGTAATGCTAGTGTTAGTAAATTCTCTTGAACCTGGCAAATACTTAAAAAAATGAACATAATTGTAGTACATTACTAAAAACAAACAAAGATGGAAAAATATAACACTCTCCCTGGTCATTGATAACAGTAGTAGTTGTACTCATTAAATTCAAGTTTTTATTTTAAAGTTTCAGTGTTTACACACTGTGCTGGATGTAAATGCCCATATCCCCAAATCTCTTCTACCAAAGGGTACCGAATGAAGGCAGTTCCTTCTACAACATCTTCCTACGCCCCAGGAGTCTCTATGCCTACAACTTCCTACTGCCCAGGAGTCTCCTTGTCTACCTCTGCCTGGCCAGGACTGATTGGCTCTGCACAGTGTAGTTCTCCATCCTCAGGTTGCGAGAAATATCCAGCAAGTCCAGATGTGAATTACACTGATAATTCAGACCATTATGATAAGCCCTAGGAACTCACAGAAGCAAAATAGTTTCTTCATTCAGTAAAAATAAGCTTTTATTCTCTCTCCCCTACTGCCATACTTTCATACGTTCATACTTTCATGGAACACTTGTTTTTGATCTGCTATCTTTACTTTTGGTTTGTTAGGGATCAGTTTGTCTCTTCATCAAGGCTGTAATTTTAATAGAGATACACTGCAGGAAGGAAAGCAATTGAAGTTCTGATTGTGAATTTCCATCATTGCCATCTTATGGCAATTCTAGAACTACTCTTTCTCAAAAGGTCCTTTTAGTGGAAGCCTGGCTGGGAAGTCCCCAGAGTGGGATGGGGTGGGGTGCTCTGGCTCTCCTACCCGTCAACTGGCAACTTTGTTCAAAAAAAAGGAAGCAGCATTCACTGAACTTGCTCATGGGTTCAGCATTGGGCCAGGTACTGACAAAGCATGATTATCCAACCCTTATAGTAACTCTGTGAGATAAATATATTTCCATCTCACAGGAAAGGAAGTGGAGGCTCTGAGAGCTTCAATAAGTGACTCAAAGACACATGACTGATGAGTGTTGAAACTAGAATTAGAGTGTTTCCAAAGACCATAGACATGCACACACTGCCTTCTTCTTAGCCCAGGCTTATTCCTCTGTAAGATGAGCTCCTCAGTTATCCTCCAAGGTATTTCCAGTGCCAAAAGTTGATAATTGAGGGGAGTTGGGTTCTGATAGCACAGAAATTCATTATCTAGCACTTAACAATTGGATTCATAGCAAACCCTGCTCCTTTCCTAAGAGTCCCTGTTTGTGTAGACTAGTCCCCACCTCCCACCTCACACTTTACCCTCACTTCCCATCACTCTTCTCTGTACTATACTAGATATTCTTGCTTTCATCTCCCAGATAGGAGACAAGATCTCCCTTGCCTTTTCTCCTTCCTCAACAAGTTCTTTCTCTTTTCCCACCAACCTATGTATTTTTTCTCCAAAACATCCCTGTGCATAATTTACCTTCTCTTTTTCTAGGTTTATCTAATTTCTAACTGAAACGTTTCCTCATTAAATAAACTATCTGAGTGGCTTGTGAAAAGTCAGTTTGCTCTGAGTTTTCATTTGTAAAAATGAGACACTGGGGTGGTGCCTGTGGCTCAAAGGAGTAGGGCACCAGCCCCATATACTGGAGGTGGCAGTTTCACACCCAGCCCCAGCCAAAAACTGCAAAAAAAAAAAAAAAAAAAAAAAAAGAGAGAGAGAGAGACACTGTATTATACGATCTCTTCCAGGCTTTTCCAGTGCCAATGGTCTATGATCACAAATAAATCTCAAATCTCTTCCTTTCCCCTCTATTTCTTTAGCAGCAGCTGTGGCCTTTGTCTTTATAGTAGATCAATTTGCGGTCTCTATCATACTACTTTGTTTTTATTCTTGAGCTTTTTCAATGTGCAATGTTTAAATTGGTTCTAACTAGACTGGAAACTCTTAGAAAGAAGATTTCTTCTTTCCTCTTCTCTTCTCTCCCTGGTCCATGAGACTATCCACAAGGGATTATTCAAATAATGTCATCAACTGCTGAACAGATGACAGATGGCAATTTTCATCCATAGCCTTGTTTTTCTGGTGTCCCTGATATATGCTGATACTCAGCTTTTTGAAAAATGTCTTTAGTAACTCATTATAGTCTGGGAGTTAAGTCTTGTCTGTTGGTTATTCTATGAATGGCTCCTTCAACACAGACTAACTTACTTTATATCTATGCCCTTAATTGGGAAGAGAGATTTAGATTGAACTATCTCTTTAGGTGTCCTCTCAATTCAGAAATGAAATTTGGGTCTTCTCCATCTGATATAAGGAATAACACTTTCAGATTTATCAGGGACCTGTCAACACTATTATGATTAGATTGTAGTGTTTTTCTAAACTCTGCTAGTCTACAGGGTATGATGTTTGTATTGCAATAGTAAAAGACAATATTTATTTATTTAGTCATTCATTCGAGAATTGTTTTACTGAGGGTAAAAAGATAAGTAGAACTTGGCTCTTTCCCTTAAGAAGTACTTGGCCAAAAAGGAAATAGGTACAGAAACAGTTACCATAATGCTTTAAATAGCTCCTGAGGAGCTAAGAATTGGATATAACCTGAAGCATCACAAAAGATGTCACCGAGCAGGTGAATTTAGAACTAAGTCTTAGTAAGATTTGGCAGCAAAAGGCAGAGGGAATTTGAGAATGAAGGAACAGCCTGCAGAAAGGCAGGAGAGCAAGTACAGAGAATGAGGGCATAGAATGAGGGGACTGATAAAAATCAGATTAAAGAGGCAAACAGAGACCATATGGTGAAAGGCCTTAAAAGCCCTGTGCAGGAGGCTATCAGCCGGTCTCTCAACTGAGCCTAATTGAACTTGTGAGAACTACCAGAGGCACGCGTCATTCTTTCCTTTCCCTCTCCCTAACTTACATCTGTTCACTAAATTCTGGGAATTCTTCCCCTGCATGATTTCTCAGCTTATTTCTCTTTGTTACGGTTGCCTAGTGCCACGGTTCAGACATCAAGCCTTTCTTATGTGAACCGACACAATAAAATGCTAAGTGACCACTCCACATTGAGCCATTCTCCCTCAGCTCACCTGCCATACTCACCTGCCCCACTATGATGATGTCATTCTTTGTATTTCATCTAGATTTTTTGCTGAACAGATAGATTTTGAGGATCCACTGATTTGATTGATTTGGGGCTTAGAGATCTGCATTATAAGCCAGCCTCAGTCGATTTCCATGTAGTCAGTGTGCTAATAACAGACTCTGTAAGCATTACCGCAGGCAGTAGGAAATACAAAGAGTGACATCATCATAGTGGGGCAGGTGAGTTTGGCAGGTGAGCTGAGGGAGAATGGCTCAATGTGGAGTGGTCACTTAGCATTTTATTGGGATGGTTCACATAAGAAATGCTCGATGTCTGAACCGTGGCACTAGGCAACGGTAACAAAGAGAAATAAGCTGAGAAATCATTCAGGGAGAGAATTCCCAGGATTGAGTGAACAGATGTAAGTTGGGGAGAGGGAAAGGAAAGAATGATGTGTGCCTTTGGTAGTTCTCACAAAAGCAAGTAGGCTATAGTGTGCCATTACCAGAAGATAAAAAGTTTGGTGGGGCACATTGAATTTTTGATGTGTGTGGAAGCAGAGATTAAACTCAGGTCTCTAGATTTGCCTTGGGGAATTATGGGTATGTGCAGACTCTAGTTGAAACCATGAGATTCTATATAACTTTGAGAGATAACTTTGGAAGGGAGAGCAGAAAAAGCCAAAGATAGCCAATTTAGGTGGAGTGTCACCTAAATTAAGGGGAGGGGAGAATTTTATGAAGCGCATTTTTAGTATTAGGAGTGGGGGCCGCGACGCAGTTTTCCCCCTAAAGGCAGAGAGGGGAACTGCAGTGAACAGAGGCAGGTACGGATGGTGCTGAAAGGTTGGGGAGAAAGTCAATATATAGATGAGTGCTGAGGAGTAAGATGAGTGTGTTGACGTGTGTGTGTGTGTGTGTGTGTGCGCGCGCGCTTGCGCTTACTCACATATGCTGATACCTGAGCATGCATGTGTGTACCTGGGGGTAGGTGTGGCTATTAAATTTGTGCTTATTTATGTGATCCACCTTCATGAGGAGCCTTCTTTGGTTCAGGCATCTGACAGTACTGGGATTAGCCAGGGTGTGAAGCCAGAGGTCAAGAGTCAGAGAAAAGGAGAGTGAGAGCTAGGAGCTGCAGGGCAGGCAGGGCCCTGGAGGGCTTCCAGGGAGGGTTGTTGACCCACACTGGCTGGCCAGGGGAAATTGAATGTGGCCAGAATGAGACTCATAGGAGAGGACAACAGTGCCACATGCCACAGAGGGATTAAAAAACCTTAGAGATTGCCATTTGGAAGGTCAGACCTTTGACAGGGTTTTTTCTGTGGAGCTGCACTGAAGAGTGAGTGGAAGGTGTGGCCTCAGTTTGAGCAGAGAGGAGAGAGGCTGCCATCCTTGGGTTGATAGTGCTGATGAGAAGTGAGATGATTTTGTCCATTAACTTATTGGTACAACCTGAGCACTTAAACAGATTTGTTTTGGACAACTGGCATTTTAAAAATTAGCCTTTTTCCTAAGAGGATGATAAAACTTAAAAGTACCATCACAAGCTTTTCTGCAATTTTAAATAGCGTCTCATCCTGCCAGTTGTTAATAGCTGCTTCTTCAGGAATTTTACGTCTTTCCTTTGGCAATAAACCTAGTAAATATTCTAACATAAAAATAAAATTGCCCTTTATTACTGAAGTATGTTTTTACAGATCTCTCTCTCATGTTAATTTAGACTCAAGTGTGTGTGTGTATACGTGTGTGTATGTCATGTGTCTGTCTGCGCTCATTTAATCAACTAATATTTTTCACATTCTGTACATTTCAGGCAGTGTAGGCATTGACCGTATACTAGTGAGCAGGAAAGGCATAGGTGAGCTGGTTGTTACAGTGAGTTGAGATATGCACATGAATGGCCAAATTCTTTCATACTGGCTTAGCAAGGGAGGAGAACAAATCAGGAAAATAGAATATTTCAACAGGTCATAAAATCAAAATATTCAAAATATCCTCTGTTATCATATAGGACGATCTTATGTAGTGATGTGTCTCTGGCGGAGGACAGGGAGAAGGCCTGATATGTAGCATTTGCCAATTACCATGGTATAAATACCCTCACCAAGGATGGTTTCAAAGTATAGCCATAATGTCACTGAATGGGAAGTTGGAGGAAGAGATGTGTACAACTGGCTTTTGCAAACCAGCATGAGGCAGCTACAGTACACCACTAACCCTTCATGTAAGCAGAGAAGTAATGGTGAGGATAATTCATTTCATTTATAGAGCTGTTTTTAGTTCACCAGCACACCTTCAGTGTGACATTAGAAGATATGTTTTGAAGAGTATGAAAAATCCCTTTGGCTAGCCACAAAGCTGTAAATTACCACCAAGGAAACTCTGTCTGATATGAAATTCTTGAACAGAAACCATGTTTTTTAAGAAATAAATTACAGAATATATAAATGTTATTAACTCAGAATAAGACAGAAAAGATCTTGGTTATAGGATATCATTGGAGAGAGAAGTCACAGAGAGCGAGGTTTGGGTAGATAGTTAATTAAAATGTTCAAAGGAAATTCCAAGGATATTAAAGACACATTTTTTCTTATGTCATAATTTTAATTAGGGCATAGTCTGGTCCCAGATCATAGATCTTGCCAAATATAATTTTTGCTCCTCCACCCAGACTTGTGAAGGAAAGTTGAATATTCATTGATTCAAGTTCCTGGTTTTCTTTCTTGAATTAATCATATCCATAATAAATAACTTGAAATTTTCAATTGAGTCCCTTCAAAGTGGAAAGAGAATTTAAAGATGCTTGCAATGGGAAGCAGAGCAAGATGGCAGCCAAGTAACTGCTTCTTTGCAACCGGGTGCAGTGAGTTTGGGGGGAGAAGATTCCAGGCAAATCTGGCTTGTGGGCTTTGCCTAGAAACATCCCTTTGGGATGCAGGGAAACATCGGGAGACTTCTGGACCCTAGGGGGAGGACAGAAGCAGTGGAGAAGTTCAGTCTAAGGCTGTGGTGGCTGCCATGTCTGTAACTATAGCAGTAGCAAGATTGCAGACAGGGAAGGCCTTCCCTGCAGGTTGTTCTTTTTTTTTTTCTGGACTTGGGCACTTGTTTGAGTTGCCCTGGGAGAACATGGTGAGTGTGCAAGTGAATTTGACTGGTATCCAGAGTCTAGGACTAAGTTTCTGGGCTGGAATAGAGCTTTTATTGTTCAGCTCTGGACCTGGTGCAGGTGTGGGAGAACCACCCTGCAGGCTCTGCTCTCAGGATCCCAAAGCAAGGCCTATGTTGGGAGACCTTGGGAGAGTGATCTAGTGACTTTGAAAAGCTCCAAGAGGCTAGGACTGAGACACTGGGGAAGAGTGGACATTTCATTTGTTTTTAGTAGGAGAGCTGCCTTGCACTCCTTGGCCCTTGGGGGCATAGAGTAAGGCTGGTTTTGGTGCACCTGATAAGCGGGTAGCCACTTTAAGAGAGATCCCAGCAACACATACTTTCCTGGGAAAATCTCTGCTTAGCCAAGGGGCACAGTTTAAAGTGTCTGTTAAGTGGGCTGAGGAGAGATTCAGGCTCTCAACAATGTGGGTTTTAAGGGCAAAGAAGTCAACCAAGACCTCTACTCTCCATCTTACACAGATGTATCAGCATTGTGTTTAGAATAGCATACCCCAGAAGATCACCCATTTTCCAGACAATATTCAGCAAGATATACATATATATAATATATATAATATGATATATATATATATATATATAGCTTTGTTTTTGTTTTTTCTTTCTTTTTCTTTTATTTCTACATTTCCCCCTAGATTTTTCTCTTTCTTTCTTAATTTTTCTAGTGTAAATATAATTTTTCATTGTTGCCTTTTTAATAATAAAAACTTTATTTTTGATAGTTTTTCTGCTCCTGTTATTTGTTTTTCCCCCCAAATTTTATCCTATAAGGTTTTTTGTTTGTTTGTTTTTGTTTGATTTATAGTATTTTTGTTCTTCCTCTCTATTTGGTGGAGGTGGGGTACTGTGTCTACTGAGGTTGTCAAAGAGCTGCAGACCTCAAGGGAACCACTCAATCCAGCACCCCGAGAGGTTGGAGCTTTTTAAGGTGTGGGTCAAAGCACACTACTGAACATCTTTATTACACCTGTCTCCCTCTTTTTGTGCCCCTCTTCTTTTTGTCAATCCCCCCCCCCCCTTTTTATCATTAAATCATAGCTGTGTACATTAATGCGATCATGGGATAATATACACTGGTTTTATAAACAGTTTGACACATTTTCATCACACTGGTTAACATAGTCTTCCTGGCATTTTCTTAGTTATTGCATTAAGACATTTATATTGTACATTTACTAAGTTTCACATGTACCCTTGTAAGATGCACCACAGGTGTAATCCCACCAGTCACCCTCTGTCCGCCACCCAGTCAATCTTCTCTTTTACTTATTCCCTTTCCTTTCTCTTTTTTCCTTTTAAAAATCATTTTTCCTTCCTGCTCTTCGTTCTTCTCATCCTTTTAGTCCTCTAACTAAATGATACATTAACACCTTTGATCAGTGGCATGGTAACTTAAAGAGAAAGAGGAAGTGAAAGGAAAATTAGGGCAAGGAAATAGACAAAAGAAAATACTCATGAGGTAGAAACAGCATCCTGGCAACATAAAAAAACAGACACAAGCACCCCCCCCCCAAGAAGGGATCATGAGGTAGCTACTGTAGAGTATTCCACCTATAAAGAAATGTTAGAAATGACTGAAGGAGAATTTAAAATATGGATGATTAAAAACAATGAAGGAAATTGTTGATAAAGTGGAAAATAACCAAAAGGAAATCCAAAACAGAATCAAATAAGAGAAGAATATAAAGGATATAGAAAGGATATAGCAGAGCTAAAGGAATTGAAGCAGTCAATTAGGGAATTTAAAGATATAGTAGAATGTATCGATAACAGATTAGACCATGCAGAAGAAAGAATCTCAGAGGTATAAGACAAAGCTTTTGAGCTAACTCAGATAGTTGAACAGGCAGAAAAAAAGAAACAGAAAGCATAATGTTCACTGATAGAATTATGGGACTCTGTGAAGTGTTCAAATATATGAGTCATACATATCCCAGAAGGGGAAGAAGAATGCCTGAGGGGAATAGAAGCCATACTAGAGAATATTATAAATTAAAATTTCCCAAATATCACCAAAGATTCTGACACACTCCTTTCAGAGGGTGTCCAAAGTAAGACAAAAGAAATGATTCTGCAAACTGCCAGGAGTAAGTGCCAGTTGACCTACAGGGGCAAATCCATCAGAGTGACTGAAGACTTCTCTAATGAAACTTTTCAAGACAGAAGACAATGGTCTTATACCTTTAATCTACTTAAACAGAACAATTTCCAGCCCAGAATTCTATACCCTGCTAAGCTAAGCTTTAAAATTGACAGAGAAACAAAATCTTTTACTGATATATAAACATTGAGGAAATTCACCACAACAAGACTAGCTGTACAGGAAGTACTTCAACCTGTTCTACACACTATTACAATGGATCAACAGCAAAGTAAGAACTCAGAAATTAAAGGACAGAACATAGCTTCCATAATGATGCAAAAGATAAAACTAAACAATGAACTTTCACAAAATAAGATAAATAGAATGCTACCACACTTGTCAATTATCTCAATAAATGTTAATGGCTTGAATTCTCCACTGAAGAGGCAAAGATTGGCTGATTGGATTAAAAACACAAGCCACCCATTTGCTATCTGCAGGAAACACACCTAGCCTCAAAGGCAAATTAAAACTCAGAGTGAAGGCTTGGAAGATAATTTTTCAAAATGAATCCAGAAGAAAAGAGGGGTTACAGTCTTATTTTCAGATACATGTGGATTTTAAGCAACCAAAGTCAAAAAAGAAAAAGATGGACACTTCATCTTGGTCAAAGGAAAAAAATACAAAAAGAAGACATTTCAATTCTAAACATTTATGCACCCAACTTAAATGCTCCCAGATTCTTAAAACAGACATTAATTAGTCTGAGCAATATGATATTCTATAACACCATAATAACAGAGGACTTTTACACTCCTCTTTCAGAGTTGGACAGATCCTCTAAATAGAAAGTAAACAAAGATATAAGGAAATTAAATGAGACCCGAACAACTGTGCTTGATAGATGCATATGGCACTCTCTATCCCAAAGATAAAGAATATACATTCTTCTCATCAGAATATACATTTTTCTCATGGAACATTCTCCAAAATTGATCATATACTAGGACACAAAACACAGCTCACCAGAACCAATAGAATTGAAATTTTACCTTGTATCTTCTCAGACCACAAGGCATTAAAAGTGGAACGCAATTCCAATAAAAATGTTCAACCCACACAAAGGTGTGGAAATTAACAACCTTAAGACAAATAACAGTTGAGTGCAGGAAAAAATAAAAAAGGAAATCATTAACTTCCTTGAGCATATTAACAATGAAGACACAAGCTACCAAACCTGTGGGATACAACAAAAGCAGTCCTGAGAGGAAAATTTATCAATGTAGATGCCTACATCCATAAAACAGAAAGAGAGCATATCAACAAACTCACAAATCATTTTGCAGAATTGGAAAAAGAAGAATAATCTATGCTTAAACCCAGCACAAGAAAAGAAATATAAAAAATGAAATTAAAGATTAATGAAATTGAAAACAAAAGAATCATTCAGAAAATTAATGAAACAAGGAGTTGGTTTTTTGAAGAAATAAATAAACTAGATAAACCTTTGACCAGACTAGAAACAGAAAAGTAAAATCTCTAGTAATCTCAATCAGAAATGATAAAGGAGAAAAAACAGATGCCACAGAGATATTACAAGAGATTATTTCTGAATACTATAAAAAAACTCTATTCTTAGCCAGGCATTGTGGCAAGTGCCTATAGTTCCAGCTACTTGGAAGACTGAGGCAAGAGAATCACTTAAGCCCAAGAGCTTGAGGTTGCTGTGAGCTGTGATGCCAAAGCCCTCTACTGAGGGTGACATAATGAGACTCCATCTGAAGACAAAACAAAATAAAACAGAACAAAACAAAAAACCAAAAAATAAAACTCTATGCCCAGAAATTTGACAATGTGTAGGAAATCGATCAATATTTTGAATCACACCCTCTTCCTACACTAGGCCAGGATGAAATAAATCTCCTGAACAGACCAATTTCAAGCACTGAGATCAAAGAAACAATAAAAAATCTAACAAAAAAATACCCTGGTCTGGATGGTTTTACACCAGAATTCTATCAAACCTTCAAAAGAAGAGATTATTCCCATACTGCAGAAATTATTTCAAAAAAATTGAGGAGGAAGGAATTTTCTCCAACATGTTCTATGAAGCAGGTTCACTCTGATACCAAAACCATGAAAAGACCCAAATAAAAAGGAGAACTTCAGACCAATTTCACTAATGAAAATAGATGCAAAAAATTCTCAACAAAATCCTAGCCAGTAGACTACAGCTTATCATCAAAAAAGTCATACATCATGATCAAGTAGGTTTTATCCTAGGGATGCAAAGCTGGTTTACCATACACAAGTCCATAAATGTAATTCACCATACCAACAGAAGCAAAAACAAAGAGCACAAGATCCTCTCAATAGATGCAGAAAAAATATTTGAAAAAATCCAGCATCCTTTTCTAATAAGAACACTGAAGAGCATAGGCATAGGTGGCACATTTCTTGAACTGAATGAAGCCATCTATGACAAACCCACAGCTAATATTTTAGTGAATGGAATAAAACTGAAAACTTTTCCACTTAGAACTAGAATCAGACAAGGTTGTCCTCTGTTGCTAGTACCATTCAACATAGTTCTGGAAGTTCTAGCCAATACAATCAGGCAAGAGAAGGAAATAAAGGGCATTCAAATGGGAGCAGAGGAGTTCAAGCTCTTCCTCTTTGCTGATAATATGATCTTATACTTAGAGACCCTCAAAGACTCAACCACAAAACTTCTGGAAGTCATCAAAAAATACAGTAGCGTCTCAGGATATAAAATCAACATCCACAAATCAGTAGCCTTTTTAAATATGAATAAAAGCCAAGATGAGAAGCTAATTAATAACACAATCCACTTCACAGGAGTTTTAAACAAAATGAAATACCTAGGACTATACCTAATAAAAGAGGTGAAGGATCTCTAGAAAGACAATTATGAAACCCCAAGAAAAGAAATAGCAGAAGATATTAACAAATGGAAGAACATACCATGCTCATGGCTGGGTAGAAGCAACATTGTTAAAATGTCTGTGCTTTCCAAGTCATTCTACAGATTCAATGCCATCCCTATTAAAATAACAATATTGTACTTTCAAGACCTGGAAAAAATAATTCTTCATTTTGTATGGAACCAGAAAAAAACCAGGTATAACTAAGGCTGTTCTTAGTAATAAAAGCAGCCTACCAGACTTTAGGCTGTACTACAAGGCCATAGTGATCAAAACAGAATTGTATTGGCACAAAAATAGAGACATAGGCATCTGGAACTGGATAGAAAACCAGGAGATGAAACTAATATCTTACAACCACCTAATCTTCAATAAATCAACAAGAACATACACCAGGGGAAAGAATCCCTATTCAATAAATGGTGCTGGGAGAAATGGATATCCACATGTAAAAGGCTAAAACTTGACCCACACCTTTCTTCTCATAAAAGTGGATTCAAGATAGATAATAGACCTAAATTTAAGAAATGAAATGATAAAAATACTCAAAGAAAGCATAGGAAAAACAATGGAAGATATGTGGCTGGGAAAAGATTTTATGAAGAAGACTTCTGTGGCAACTTTTAACAACAAAAATAAACAAATGGGACTTAATTAAAGTGAAAACCTTCTGTACAGCTAAGGAGACAACAGCCAAAGCAAATAGGCAATCTACACAATGGAAAAGGATATTTGCATATTTTGAATAGGACAAAAGCTTAATAACTAGGATCTACAGAGAACTCAAATTAAGCAACAAAAAAGCCAACAATCCCTTATATTAATGGGCAAGAGAGATGAATAGAACTTTCTTGAAAGAAGACAGACAAATGGCTAACAAACATATGGAAAAAAATGCTCCTCATCCCTAATTATTAGAGAAACACAAATCAAAACCACCCTGAGATATTATCTAACTCCAACAAGAATGGCCCACATTACAAAATCTCAAAACTGCAGATGCTGGCATGGATGTGGTGAAAAGGGAACACATTTACACTGCTGGGGGACTGCAAACTAATGCAACCTTTTTGGTAAAAAGTATGGAGAATCCTCAAATAACTCAAACTAGACCTCCCATTGGATCCTGCAATCCCATTACTGGGTATCTACCCAGAAGAAAATATATCCTTTCACCATAGGACATTTTCTTTTGACTCTTTATCACAGCTCAATTTACAATCTCCAAAGTATGGAAACAGCCTAAATGCCCACCAACCCAGGAATGGATTAATAATTGTGGTATATGTATACCATGGAATACTATCCAGCCATTAAAAGGAGACCTTACATCTTTTGTACTAATCTGGATGGAAGTGGAACACATTATTCTTAGTAAAGCATCACAAGAATGGAGAAGCAAGAATCCTATGCACTCAATTCTGATATGAGGGCAATTAATGACCTAGTATAGTGGGGAGTGGGGAAAGGGGAGAAAAGAGGAAAGGAGGGAGGGGGTGGTGGGTCAAGGTCTGTAACACATCTTTTGGGGGTGGACAGGATTATAAGAGGGACTTTACCTAACAAATAAAATCAATGCAACCTGGTTCTTTGTACCCTCAATGAATCCCCAACAATTAAAATTTTAAAGAATGCTTGGAATTCAATCTGAGTACAGTAACTATTAATTAAAATAATACCTGGGTCTATAATAGTCTCTATTAATTTAATCAAACTGTAATTTTTTAGAGTTGCACTGCCCAACATAGCGGACACGCTTATGTGTCCTAATAGCCACTTGCCATGTTGTTACTGAGTGTTTGAAATGTGGCTAGTCAGAAGAAATGTGGCTAGTCAGAAGTAGTTGTGCCAGAAGTGTAAAATACACATTGTATTTTCAAAATTTTATACCTGCCAAATCACATCAAATATCTCGTTTTATATGGTTATATGTTAAAATAATAGTTTGGATGTCTTGGGTTAGATATAATAAATAGATTAAAAGATTATTAAAATTAATTTCATCTGTTTCTTTTTACTTTTTAGTGAGAAACTAGAAAATATAAATTTATATATGTGATTACATTTTATTTGTATTCAATAGCACTACTCTAGAAAGTCATATATATATATATATTTCCTCCCCACTCCCCCCACCCCCCGGGGATAGCATGAATGCAGTCCCCCACTACCACGAATTAGGCAGTCGAGTTTCCCACATTTGGGGAAATTGCAGGGGTGAGCACATCCGGAGTGCAATGGATAAGCCTTGCCCTGGGATAACCACCTTTATGATCATGGTATCTCCCCTGCCAGGTAAGTATGAAAGTCATGTTTATTGATTCTTCACAAAATATTCCTTAACAGACACAACTTTAACAGAGACAACTACTCCTTTCTTTTTTTACTAACATTTTTTAAACATACTTGATATTGATCTAACTTACATAGTTATAGTAAGAAGACCAAGTACCACCACAATCAGGTTTGAAATCAAGCACAACTGAATTTTCATATCCTTACTTTTCAACTTGTGGGAGCAGCTGTCTGCAGGCAATTTAGACAGTCACCCCCTTATGCCATTAGGTGCCCTGGCCTCAGTTTGTTGTTAAACAGAATAGTAGGTGAGTGTGGGTTATGTGGTGAAGTAGTTAAGCACAGATTTGTTAAGAGAGCTTCTACTGGACTCCGTAAGCCTCATGTAGAAAAGAGTGATTGCTAGGAGACGTGCCCTTTTTGATACGCTGTTTAAAAATGACTTTATCACATCTCTATTTTTCATTAATTTCCCTGACACTATCAGAATTGTAGACTTGAGAAATAAATTTCAGAACTATCCTGATTAAATTGAAAATGGACATAGTCCATGCCAAGAAAATCAAGCAAACAATGTTTGTCATAATGAAAATGGCTACCTATAAGAGGTTATCTGTATCTCACTAGTAAGTCAGTCCTTAATAGGGGTTTGGGAGTTGGGTTTGTTCTCATATGGCAAAGGCAGGAAAAGAGGCACCAGTGTTCTTGGAGAGAAATTTGCTTTTGGTCAGGGTCTGGCTGGTAGGACAAAGTCATCCTTCATCCCACTTACTCATCCACAATCTGCTGGAGTCACGACGAAGCACTCACTTCTGGAAGGGGTAAATAGTTTGCCTGTTATGTTATTCTGTTAATATGTGAGAGAAGACTCTGGAATCTGCTTTTGCATCCCTGCTGTGACTAGGATGAGCCATGTGAATTGCCTCCCTTGCTGGAGAAGGATTGTGTGGGCAGGTGGAAACCATGGGGGTGCACAGGCACCCTCCACATCTCACTTCCCTGTGCCTGGCAGCATCTCACTGTGGGTGAGGGTCTGTGCAGGAATCAATACATGCCCACTATCTCCAGAAATCAATACATGCCCACTATCTCCAAAGCCTCTCATGTGAAATCCAAGCTCCCTAGCTCTAGTGTAAGAGAAAAGACAATTATTATTTCTTTAATAACTCTCTCTAATAAGACTTTTCCCCAAAAAATCCAGTGCTACAGGAATGGGTGTGTTAAACCTAGATGAAGTGAGTATCACGCAGATCTAACCCGGATCTAAGCAAAGGGCAAGACCAAGACCAAAAAACATGTTCAGGCCACTAAACTGAACAGCATTAGCAGTGTGCACCAACAACTGGCTTTAGGGAGAAAACATTTGTTAGGAGAGACTTTTAGTTGAGCATTGCTGGTTTCCTTACATATAACGACGAAGAAAATAACTGGAAGACAAAAGAGTATAAATGCAGTTTTCTCCTGTTCTACTCTGTTTTGTGCTAAATAAATGAACCAGGAATATTGATTCTTTCTGGTACTTTATATTTTATAGTCGCTTTGTTCTATAGGTTTTTATCCTGGAGGACATGCAAGACATTTGGAAAGGAAGTGCTGAGGAAGACCACTGGGAATCACTAGGGCCTTGCAGACATCTGAAATGAAATGTCTTGCCCTCAGCTCTCCACAGAATTCTCTAGAGAGTAAGAACCTACTCCCTTTTCCTTATGCTACCACTCCCACACAGACCCTGTGGTTGAGAATCTGATCTCTGTGCACTGTGGCAAAATCTTGGTTTTATAAGTTTTACCTGGAAGTTGGTTTTGACTCTTCTATAATGTGTGAGTAAAAAGTGACATCTTGATTGGAAGCTTCAAGGTAGCTTAGCTATTGAGAAACCAGTCTATGAACCAAATGGCTTCTGGGACATAAGAAGGAAGGATGGAAGAAGTGAGTTTTTTTTTTTTTTTTTTTTTTTTTTTTTTAGGGGACCGGGTGCGTGCTCTGTCGTCTAGACTCGCCTTTAGTGATCCAAACACAGCTCACGTTCCTGGGCTCAAGGGATCCTTCTCCTTCAGACTCCTGGCAGATTGGAATACAGGCACATGCCACCACGCCTGGCTAGTTTTTTGTTTTTTTATTTTAATTTTTTATGAAGACAGGGTCTTGTTGTGTTGCCCAGGC
>CAUYPK010129783.1:0-16595 GCA_963574355.1 Loris lydekkerianus | reverse complement strand
AAAAAAAAAAAAAAAAAAAAAAAAAAAAAAAAAAACAAAGTGAGTACAATAAACTCTGGCCTGTTTTCCTGTTATAAAAAGAATGTTAGAGTTCTTACTGTTGAAAACCCAATTTTTAATTTTCCTGAATCTTTCTGTCTTCTTAAATCAGGAAAAATATCAAAAAGCACAATAACATGTTTGCTTTTGGAGGGAGGAATCAAAAGTATGGGAACATAAAAGCCAAGTTCCCAAATAAAAGGTGCAGGTGAAGATTTACAGAAAGTATTTTCCTTTACAGAGTAGAGAGCTGAGAGTCTGAGGAGGGGTCTGGGGATCTGAAATGTAAGCAGGGGTTGGTGTCAGCATCCCAATCGCAGGGCCAGAAACCTGCAGGGGAAACAGAGAGGAAACCGATGGGAGGGGCTGACGGGGGCAGTTGATCTGCTGGTCCACTGGTGGCTTTGGTGTTTTAGGAAATTTAAACATGGTTTTAGTTTTTCTTGCGAGATGGAAGGGTTTGGAATCTTCCAGAGGGTTTGAAGATAGATTGGATATGTGAATGTTTAGAAGACTATGAGGTTGCCAATCTGTATGAGGAACTAGAAGGCTTTTGTTTCTGTTGGTGACTGGTGGTGTTGGAATTTCCCCGTGTCTGGTTCTTTTTAGAATAAAACCATGGACCATGCAGATCGGCGAAAGGACAGAGTTTAATGACAGAGAAAGAAATAGATAAGGGAGAAAAGATCGACAGACCCTCTGGCAGCAGAGATGAGGGAACCCAAGTGGGAAGCCCCCTGGGGTCCCTTTTTAGAGCTTCCTATACTGCCTCCCGTTAGGGGGTTCTAGGGAATCATGTCACAAGAGGTCAGGGGCTGGCAGACAGAAAGCAATTAACAAATGAATGTTTGTTAGTGAATGTTTAGTGAAGAGTATAGTAGTCCTTACAGTCCCTATCCCAGGTGAGGCTGTGGGGTATGTGCTTTTCACTCCAGGAGGACCTGCCCAGCGGTCGTTTTTCTTTGACCCTGCCTGAGTCCAGAGAATGTGCTCTGGAAAGGGCCTGTTTATCCAGGACTAGAAAATGGGGGTGTCTGTCCAGCTCTGAGCTGGGAACACTGTATCGAGGGGGGCATGCTGGGCTTGTGCTGTGGGTGGGCGGGAGAAGGAGGTCAACTGCAAGCAAGAAGTTTGGAGCTGTTACAGAAGTGGGGCTCTGTGGGGGCTGGAGTGTGGGGCTGACTCCCTTGTCACCTTAGATCCTCTTACAGTGATGGTACCCACATAAAGTGAAAAGTGATTGTATCTTCTTAAAATATTGTCACCTGGAGAGCAAGAGCTTTATTTAAAAAATATTCTAGCATTTCACCCATTTCCATATACCAGGCTGCTTCTGTTTTTTATATTCTTATTGTACTTTTTTCTTGGATTCTTTTTTTTTATTTATAGAGTATCTCTTCTAAAAATTTTTTCAAGTAGGGTATGAAGAAAATAAATTCTTTGAGTTTCATTTCTGAAAATATCCTGATCCCCCTCACCCCACTTTTGACCGACAACGGGGCATGTTCATAGAACTCTAAGGTCGTTTACCCCACTCTCTGCGTTCTAGGATCTAAAGGTACTGAACTTTGGTTTCCCAGAACACAGCTTTACTGATGAGAAGTTTCCTGTTGGCCAGATTCTTTCTTTTTATTCCGTAGGTAGCATTTTTCCCCTCTGAAGTCTTTTATTATTTTATCTTTGTCTTTGAACTCATGATGTATCTTTAGGATGTGTTCAGTTATGGGTCTGTTCCTTAGTTCTGAGTTCTTTTAGTCTGTTGCTTTGGGTAATCTTTCCAGTTTCAAAAGTGTTCTTTTTTTTTTTAATATATATTCTCATCTGCACTGAGGGCTGTGTTCATCTCAAATGTGCCTTAAAAGGATGTTAGGCTTTTGATAGCTCATTTTCATCTCGCTTAATTCAGATTTCCCCCCTTTTTTTGTATTTTGTTTCATTTATCATTAGATATATTCACCTTTATTTTTTAGATCACAGGCATGACCTTGAATTGATCCTTCAGTCCTTCCATTTTTATTTTAACTTAGTGACACTATTTCAAATCTCATGGATTCTACACTTTCCGAAGATTGCTCATTTTTAACCGAAACAGGTTCCCGTTCTATAAATGCAACATTCTTTCCAGTCCCACTGAGGATCCCACTTTTTATAGTTTACCCTCCTAAAACAGCTTTATTTTTTTCTTGGCCTCGGTGTTCTGTTTGTTTAGATGCTTGCAGAATTTTCCCTCAAGTTTCTATGCTTTCTAGTTGCCCATTTTTTATATAGTCACGTGTCCCCCAACGATGTTTGCATATTTGTGTATGACGGTGATACCATAAGATTAAAATGGAGCTGAAGAGTTTCTATTGCCTAGTGACATTATAGCCCAATACATTACTCTCGTGTTGTGGAGTGCTGGTGTGAACAAACCTACTGAGCTACCAGTCATTTCAAAGTGTAGTGTGCAGGGTGGTGCCTGTGGCTCAAGGAGTAAGGCACCAGCCCCATATACTGGAGGTGGCAGGTTCAAAACTGGCCCCAACCAAAAACTACAAAGAAAAAAAAAAAAAGAAAAAAGAAAAGACAGAGTGTAGTGTGCATAGTGCATGATTCCTGATAATGGTAATAAATGACTATGCTGGCTTGGTGCCGTAGTTTCGTGGTTAGGGTGTTGGCCACATGCACTGGGGCTAGTGGGTTTCAACCTGGCCTGAGCCTGCTAAACAAATAAAACAAACAAAAAAAATAGCTGGGCATTGTGGCAGGCACCTGTGAGACTCTGTCTCCAAAAACAAAAACAAAAATAAATAAATAAATGACTATGTTATTTATTTATGTATTTACTATACTATAGTTTTTATGGTTATTTCAGAGTGTACTCCTTATACGTAAAAAGTTAATGGGTAAAACAGCCTTAGATGCTTCAGCAGGTATTCCAGAAGAAGGCATTGTTACCATAGGAGCTGACAGTTTCATGCCTGTCACCGGCCCTGAGGACCTTCCAGTGGGACAAGATGTGGTGGTAGAAGACAGTGACACTGATGATCCTGACCCTCAGTTGACCTAGGCTAATATGTGTGTTTGTGTCTTAGTTTTTATCAAAAAATTTTAAAAAGTAACCAAAAAAAAGTTTAAGGAGTGAAAAAGCTTATGGAATGAGGATACAAAGAAAATACTGTGTACAACTGTACGGTATGTTTGTTTTAAGCTAAGTGTTATTACAAAAGAGTCAAAAGTTAAAAATCTCTAAAAGTTTATGAAGTCAAAAGGTTACAATAAGCCAAGTTTAACTTATTACTGAAGAAAGACAAATGTCTTTTGATACATTTGGTATAGCCTGTGTGTCCAGTGTTTATAATATTTGTTCAACAAGTTAAAAACATGTTGGTTTAAATACAGCCTGATGTCTGAGGCCTTCCCTTTCACTCACCACTCAGCCACTGACGTAGCCTGAGCAACTTCCAGTCCTGCAAAGTCCATTCATGCTAAGTGCCCTCTACAGGTGTACAATTTTTTATATTTTATGCTGTATTTTTACTGTGCTTTTTCTATGTGTAGATCCATAAATACTTACCATTGCATTACAGTTGTCAACAGTAATCAGTACAGTGACATGCTGTACAGGTGTGAGGCCCAGGCTAGACCCACTAGGCTAGACCATCTAGTCTGTGTGAGTGCACTTCCCACAGTGACTAAACCACCCAATGACACACAATTCTCAGAGCCTGTCCCATGATTGAGTGATGCATGGCTGTAAGTGAATGTAAGGTAAGGTAAGGTAGCTTGTTCAGGTCCCTCCCTACTTGGGTAGATATCCCATCCGACATCTTCCTTGGCTGGGAAAGCTGGGTGAGTTGGCTAGAGAGGGTGGTAACTGGGCTTCCTTATGCAATACAGTCGGCCCTCCGTATCCATAGGCTCTGCATCTGTGGATCAAAAATATTTGGAGAAGAAACCTCAAAGCAATAAAAAATTGCAGTACAATAGTAAAAAATACAAATTTTAAAAAAGTAAAACAGCTATTTGTAAAACATTTACATCATATTAGATATTACATATAAGTAATCTAGAGATGATTTAAAGTGTACAGGAGGATGTGTGTAGGTTATACATAAATACTATCCTTTTGTATAAGGGATTTGAACATCTGCAGACTGTGATAGTCATGGAATTCTGGAACCAATCCCTGGAAGATACCAAGGGATAACTGTATATACAAGGACAGCCAAAGTGCTAAACCAGGCGATAGTTTCCCTGGGGGAAGAGTGTTCATTGTAGCTCTCTTACCTGTCCTCACCTTTTAGGAGTCGTGGCATCCAGGGCTATTTAATGCTCTACTTTGGTTCTTGGAGTCCAGCACCTTCCAGGAGTCCTCTCAGGTAGATGGCGTCAGAGCAGAGTTCCCTGACCTTCCCCTGTGGGCAAAAGTGCCGACTGCCTACATCATCTCTCTGAAGAGGGAGATGGGTCTCAAATAAACCGCTGCTCAGAATTTAGTCCTTTAATGAATTGTACCAATGGCTTTCCCCTGGCCTTTGAGTTTGGTCTGAATGTTTTTCTGACTCTCTTAGAAAGAACAGAACTTGCTTCTGGAGTCTTAGACCATGTTCTTCCTCCTTCTTCCCTGGCTCTGATGTAAACTCTCGGTCTTACCCCACCTGCTTCATTCTCTGTTCTTACAGAATTTCTCAAAATTTCTAGTCCATGGTGGCCCCCTCCCCATGTTTTTTGTGCTGTTGTGGTTATGTCCTTTAAGTAATGAATTGCCTGTTCATTAACTTTGGGGCATGAGGGAAGTACTCGTCAATATGTAGATGTGTAAGTTCATTCCACCACATCGTTCAAGAAACCAACATGTATTTAACTTGTTGAACAAACATTACGAAGCCACGTGGCTTCCAAATAGTATTTGTAGTCTCAATTTAGTGTTGAAGAAAAATATTTTTGGCCGTATAATATATAAGCATACACAACATATTTCATATGTAAAAACAGTTGTGAAAACAAGCTGGTAGGATTACTCATTGCCTCAGTAGAAGTTCGATAATACTAAGTGACTGTGAATCTTTCTAAATCACCTTGTGGCTTAGTAGCTGCAGTGAACTCATTTGGATTTGGGGAGGGTTTGTTGAAACTGATTATTTCTTTTTCATTGAGGAATTTTAGTCTTAAGTACACAATGTCTGTTTTTATTAAAACATAAAACTCTGTAAAACCTTACAAACGAAGTTCAGCATATATCTTTTGTGAGTACAGGTATTCACTGTAAACTAGAGACATACAAGCAACTACTGATGACATCAAAATGTGCTTTGTGACTTTTCATAAACCACAGGGAATCTATGTCAACATACACGGTTTGAAACGGAGAGAGGACGATGAGACACCCCCCCCCCCCTCCTGAACACAGTTCCTGTAACAGGACACAGGGCACAAGAAAGAAAAAGACAACAGCAGAGCCTAGGGCAGGCTGACTCCAGGCTTGTTAAAAATGTTTTTTATGAAGGGGGGAATGAGATGGCACCAGCTGGGGCAGAGTGAGATAAAGACTTAACGAGCCTAGTGCTGAGAAAATTGTTTATCTTTCTGCTAATTGCTAGATCTGCTTCTGTAAAGGAGGTCGGTCACGATAACTGGCTGCCTGCTTGCTTGCATCAGCTCACGTAGCTCACCCTATGTACACCTTGACAGTGTTTAGGTCAGGGCTGTTCTCTCGGTCCTTTTCTGAGGTTATGGAGTCAGCTGCCGGCCGGCTAATAAAAAACTCCATTCGGAAACTTTAATTTGGCTGCGTGGTCTTTTCTCGCCCCACAACAGGTTCACTTAGTTTAGCAGTTCTCAACCTGTATTCACAGGAACTGTATCAAAGGGTTGCAGCATTAGGAAGGTTGAGAACCACAGACTTAGTTTATATATAGGTTTTGGTCTGTGTCTAATGCTATGACTTTTATTTAATGTCCATTTGGGACTTGGTAATTATCTGAATATTTGTGTTCCTCCAAAATTCGTATGTTAAAATCTAGTCACCAAGATAATGATATTAGAAGGTGATGACCTTTGGGAGGTGGCCAGGTCATGAGGGCAGAGGCCAATGAACGGGAGGACTGAGTTCCCTTGTAAAGGGCCCTGAAGTAGGTTTTAGTCCCTTTGCCATTGTGTCATGTGGGGACATGTAGAAGGTGCTGTCTCTGAGGAATGGGCCCCGCCAGACACTGAATCCACACGGTGCCTTGATCTTGGATTTCCCAGCCTCCCCGGTGAGCATTAAATTTCTGCTGTTTATGAGTTGCCCAGTCTCAAGTATTTTTTTTTTAATAGTAGCCAGGCAAGACTAACACAGGATATGTGCCTTGTCAGTCACATTTTTGTTCATTGATTTGGTACTCAGCATATTTGGTATAAATTTTTTTTTTTTGGTATAATTTTTATTTGAAAATGAATACACACATTTAAATATCAATGTATTATTTTGTAATTTTTGATTTTAATAACAGTACTATAGCTTTTCCTCACTGAAAAAATATCTCTAATGTAGAGAAAAGATTACTTAAGTGTTTTATACTGGCTAGATTTAAGAACTAGCCAGTATAAGCTCCCCTTGTCCAGGGATTTTCACCTTATTTCCTGCCTCTGCCCCGCCTATCACTCTTACCAATAATTGCGCTCTCCGGAGTCTGTCTCTCAAGCATTCTTCTCTCTGACCATCCTCTCTTGTCCTCCTAGGTCTCTGCCTCTAGTATCCCAACCTCACCTGTTCTGTGACCCTACCTGCACATCCCATCAATTGATCCTACCTCTTTTTCCTTGTTCCTTACCCCTTTCACATCTTCACTGTGCTTCCTACATTCTGCGGATGGCGGCCAGTCGTTATCACGGCCTCCTCGTGTACGGTCTGTGTCCTTGTCCCTCTCTCCGTTTACCCCACTCTGTCAGCCAAACCACACCCGGACTAAATACAGATTTCTGCCTTTCATTTCTGTGACTGCAGCCGAACATGGTTGGGAGGAAGCATACTACCAGCTACCGTGACTTGTCTTGCTTTCAAATTGTGCCCACAAATCTCACGTGGCCAGGTCATCATTAGACTCTTAGTCTGTTTGTTTTGTAAAGTCCTGGTCACTATTTTACACCAGTTTCTCTTTTCTCAAAACCCTCAGTCCTCCTCTCCCAGCCCTGTTCCTGTTGCTGACTTCGTTCCTGCTTTGCTGACATAACTGAAGCCGTCTGAAGTGGTGATCTATAGACTGGCAGCACCAAGCATCTTTCTGTTCAGGTTACTGGTATCTGCAGCGTGTAGTGTCTGTAGGGTATAGTGGAGGTTTTGTGTCTGCTATTCTCTCCGCTTTCTGAATGTCTGCTTCTAGTTTTGTCCTCGGATCTCAGCTTAAGTATCACCTCCTCAGAGAGGCTTTCTTGATCACACTGTGTAATATATTCCACCCCAGTTTTCTCTTACATATTACTCTTCCTCCTCCCCATAGAGCTTTCCAGAGTATGTATTTATTTTATTTATTGATTTCGTTATTTGTTTATCATTTTCTTTCTCCCAAGAATATAAGTCCCCTAAACTCTGAACCATGTTGGTCTTGCTTATTCTGGTATGAAAATGAAAGATAGATCAAGAGAACCTTTACTGTCTTGATAGTCTAGAGCAGGCATTCTCAACCTGCGGCCCGCGGGCCACATGAGGCGGTATGAATTGTATTTGTTCCTGTTTTGTTTTTTTCTTCAAAATAAGATATGTGCAGTGTGCATAGGAATTTGTTTATAGTTTTTCTTTTTTAAACTATACTCTGGCCCTCCAACGGTCTGAGGGACAGTGACTTGGTCCCTGTTTAAAAAGTTTGAGGACACCTGGTCTAGACCATATTATTATAAGAAATGAAACTGTAGGCTAGGAACAATTTTTAGCCAGGTTTGGATCCCATAATAGGAGGAATGTATTATTATTATTACTTTTTAGAGACAGAATCTCATTTTATTGCCCTTGGTAGAGTGCCGTGGCGTCACAGCTCACAGCAATCTCCAGCTCTTGGGCTTAGGCAATTCTCTTGCCTCAGCCTTCCGAGTAGCTGGGACTACAGGTGCCTGCCAGAACGCCCAGGTATTTTTTTGTTGCAGTTTGGCCGGGGCCAAGTTCGAACCTACCACCCTCAGTATATGGGGCTGACGCCCTACTTACTGAGCCACAGACGCTGCCCTGTATTTTTTTTTTTTTTTTTTTTTGTAGGTAATGTGAAGCTGCGGAAGGTTTTTAATAAGTTTATTGACATCATTCATTCATTCTTTCTTTTAGCAATTGTGCCGGCAACTGTTCTTTGAATTTGGGAAACAAAGATGTCTGAGACATGTTTCCTGATCTCATGAACTCCACAGAGAGCTGCACTTACAAAACACATGATTTCATACAGGGGATGAGTGTTGCCTAGAACCGTATCGTTATGTTGCGCAAACTCTTGCATTATGCCATACTAACTTTGCTTGAGTACATATCTATTTTATATATTTTAAATATATATATATTTATAGGGCACGTTATGTTTTGATACAGGCACATGATGTCATAATCAAAGGGTAACTAGGGTACCTATCATCTGAAAGATTTATCATTTCTCTGCAGCAGGAACATTCTAATTACACTCACTTAGTTATTTTAAAGTATACCGTAATTTATTGTTGACTATAGTCCCTGTGTTGTGCTATCAAATGTTGTGCATTTTATCTAATTATCTAACTATATTTTTGCAACTGTTAACCTCATCTCCCCCTCCCCCAGTACCTTTTCCACTTCTGGTAACCTTCATTCTACTCTCTGTCTCCATGAGATCAATTATTTTAACTGTTAATTCCCACCTATAAATGAGAACATGCAAGATTTATCTACTTGTGCTTGGCTTATTTCACTTAACACAATGTTCCCCAGTTCCATCCATGTTGCTGCAAATGACAGGATTTCATTCTTTTTTATGGACAAATAATATTTCCTTGTGTTTGCACACCACAATCTCTTCATCCATTCGTATGGTGATGAACACTCAGGTTGATTCCAAGTCTCGGCTATTGTGAATAGTGCTGCAGTAAACATGTGCGTGCAGGTATCTTTATAATACAGTGAATTCTTCTTCTTTGGATATTGCCCCAACAGTGGGGTTTCTGGGCCTTAAGGTAGTTCTAGTTTTAGTGTTTTGAGGAACCTCCATCGTGTTCTCCATAGTGATTGTAGGAACTTATATTCCCCCCACAATGTACGGGAGCTCCCCTTTCTTCACCTCCTTGGCAGCACCCCTCATTGTCTATATCTTTGATAAAAGCCATTTTGACTGGGTGAGATATAGTTTTGATTGACATCCTGAGGGCTGTTCTTGTATTCCATGTGGTTCCTACTCTGATGACTCCTTCTTTGAAGCTATACTAAGTATATAGTCGGCCTCTGTGATGCCATTTGTCCCCTGACCCCTCTTCTGATGAACTGCAGTTTTCCAGCATTCACATGACTATTGCGAAGTTGTGATGTCCCTCACAGCCTCGGTGATTGAGGTATAGTCAGGGTCTCCAGCGGGGCACCCCATCAGTATGTCCACTATGTCGTCTCCCTGAGAATTTAAAAAATTGAGACCAGGCCTTGGGCATCAGTCAATAGACAATGATAAAGGACTCTGAGATCTAGGGTGAAGCCCTTAGGCTGGCTGGGCAAAATAGCAACAGGGTGAGTCCCCGTGCTTTCCTTTTATATTTATATACCTCAAACTGGGAGCCAAAGAGGCTTACAAACCAGAGCCATTAATAGACGTAGATAAAACAAACAAAGCAAGAGTGAAGCACCGAGAATGAAAGCTTTCTCTCCAGGTGAAGGACCAGCAAGCTCCAACAGAAACCTAGTAGGGAAGCTCCACTCCCACTGTGCAGCCAGGGCACGTGGAGGAGGCTTGACCGGCCAGCACAGAGTCCCCAAAGCCCAAGATATTCAGGCCCTGCTGCACAGTCCGGGGATCCGTGGGTGGTGTGATGATCCGACAGTGGCAGCAGCAAAGCCTGAGGCTGAACACAGCCTGGCAGCATGAAGCAGACCACCTGCGGGCGGCCTCCCACCTGCAGTGGCCAGAGAAGCAAAAGCCTGGGTCCACCGTCCCTCCATGAACCGGCGGACGACCACGGAGGGCCAGAGCCCTGCTGCCTTCTCTCTGCCCAGGGTCAGCAGTGGCCCCCATGTGAACTTTAGATTCCGATCATTCCCACAGCAAGAGTGAGGGGAGTTCCTGCAATACTAGGAGAACAAAGCACCCCAGAGTAGCTTTGGAAGAGCACGAAAAACAAACCTGTCATCGGTACTAAAGCCCACGAAAGTACACCAGAAGCTGTGCTAAAACTGATCAGGGCAACTGCTTGCGAAAATAATCGATGGGATACGGTTGAATAGGATGAAGAGTCTCCTAACATAGTAACCAGACTGGCCAAGATGCTAAAAAAACACAATCAATCAGGAAAACTTAAATGAAAAAAGAACAATCAACTGAAGCCAATATTAAGGAGATGTTGAAATTATCAGACAAGGGTTTTAAAGCAGCTATGAGTTAATAATTAAAAAATTTCTCGCACATTTTAGCAAATCATATCAATAATATATTAAACGAATCATATACCAAGGCCAAGTGAGATTTATTTTAGATATGTAAAGCTTGTTCAATATCTGACAATTGGTTCATATAATGTAGCATTTCAGCAGGCTAAGGAAGAAAGGTCATCATACTAACTGATGTGAAAAACCATTGAATAGTACTTGGCAGCCATTCATGATAACAAACTATAAATACCTGAAGAGCAGAGGGGAACCTCCTTAGCCTTATAAATGCATCTACAAAAATTCTACAACTAGCATACTTACTGGTGAAAAAGAATGATTTCCCTCTAAGCAAGATTGTTCACTTAAAATATATGGGAGACGTTTCAGCCACTGTACTAAGACTATGAGAAGAAATCAAAGGCACACAGATTGAAATGGGAAAAATAAAACTGTTTCTATTTGCAGATGACATGATTGTCTATGTACATGAGCCCCCCCCCCCAACTCTTAGGACCAAGAATTAAGATCACTGAGGGTGTAGGGTAAATGGTGAATACATAAATTCAATTGAATTTCCATATACTGAAAAGAACAAGTGGAAACCAGAATAAAAATATGATTTTACTTAACTACTCCAAAGAAAACAAAATAGTTTGTTATAAAACTAAAAATAAAAAAAATGCACTACATCTCCAAGATGAAAAGTAAAAAATGCTGGGCAAAGCATTTAGTGTCTCCATAAATAGACGTGTATGCTTAAAGCATTTCCATAATAATTTCAGTAAGGTTTTTGGTAGACATAATCAAATGTATTCTATAATTTGTATGATAAGGGCGTAGAATAGCCAAAACTGTTTTGGAAAAAAAAAAAAAAAAGAAAAAAAAAGGAAGTGGGAGAAATCACTCTTTCTGAATTTAAAATGTAAGATATGACTGCAGAAATCAAGGCATGTTGATGCTGGTAGTAGGTTAGACACATAGATCAATGGAACAAAATAAAGAACCCAGAACTAGATGCACAAATATGCCAATTAATTTTTTTTATTTTTAACCCGCCACCTCCCGCATATGGGGCTGGCGCCCTACTCCTTTGAGCCACAGGTGCCACCCAATGCCAATTAATTTTTGAGAAAGGTGCAACAGTGATTCAATGGAAGGATAGTCTTTTTTTTATTTTAGGTTAATGTGAGGGTACAACTAACCAGGTCACAGCATTTGCATTTGTTATGTAGAGTCCTTCTGGTAGCTGTGTCCTGCGCCCCCAGCGTGTGCCACACACAGCTACGTCCTGCCCATTCCGTGGGAGCGCCCTAAACACCCCTCCTCTCCTCTCCCATCTCCCAACTTGAATTGAAATGAGTTTTTCTCCTATATGGGTGTGAATTAGATTATCTGTTGGCTTCCTGTTAGTATCGAGTACATTGGAAATTTGCTTTTCTATTCTTGCGATACTTTACTAAGAAGTGTCGGGCTCACACTGTTGGGGCAGGGTCCGCTAAGACCTGTGGAACTGATGTGACTGACTGCAGCAGCAGTTTCTCTGAGCGAGCATGTCAGCTCCTGTTGTTACTGTGAACTTTAAGGATTTGAGCAGTTTGGGAGCATCTGCCACTTGAGCCTTGTGTGGGGGAAGCCTCCTGTCTGGAGTCACACACACAGATTCCTGGGGAGGTGTTAAGCTCTGCTAGTTCACCATGGAATCAAACACCACTGGTGTTAATCTCCTCTGAGGAATCGGTGGGAGAGGGGTATCTTCCTCTCATCACCACCACAGAGGATTTTCCTCTGCCATAAGGGGTGCAAGCCCCTTTGCCCAAATCTCAGGGCTTGAGCTGTTTCCTTAGTCTCTGCCCCAGCCAAACGCAAGTCTCCTGGGGTTAGGGTTAGGGTTAGGGTTAGGATTAGGGTTAGGGGTTAGGGTTAGGGTTAGGGTTAGGGTTAGGGTATCTGCTTGTCTGTTTAATGGGCAGGAAACAACCTAGAAGGTGTAGCTATTCCAGGCCTTGTCATAACCCCTTTTATGACCATTTACGTCCTTGGAGTATTCACAGACTCAGCAAGGGATTGGTGTAAGCTGTATCCCCAATAGGCCAAAGTTTCAGGAAAGGCTGGAAACTTGTTCAGGTAAGGAATTTAGCAATGGCTGGCTTAAAGGTGAACTAGCTGACTTTTCCTTGTTCTGACTCCTTCAGCTTGCTTTTTAATTTCCCCTTTTTATGGGGGTGCCCTCCCCTGTCAAGAATGGGGTCTTTGGTCCCCATTTGTCCAAGAAGAATGTGTTTCAGCTCCATTCAGGATAGTACAATAAAGTCATCATCTTTTTATGGTTGAATAGTATTGCATGGTATACGTATACTATAGCTTGTTAATCCTTTCCTGGTTGGTAGGCGTTTTGTTTGTTTCCATACCTTGGCGATTGTAAATCGAGCTGAGATAAACAATCTAGTGAAAATGTCTTTATGATAAAATGATTTATTTTCTTCTGAGTAGATCCCTAGTGGTGGAATTGTGGGGTCAAATGGGAGGTCTAATTTGAGTTCTTTGAGGATTCTCCATACTTCTTTCCAAAGAGACTATATTAGTTTGCAGTCCCACCTGACAGTGTAAAAGTCTCTTCATGTCCATGCCAGGATCGGCAAATTTGGGACTTTGTAATGTGAGCTAATCTTACTGGGATTACATGATAACTCAGAGTGGTTTTGATTTGCATTTCTCTGATGATTAGGGACACTGAGCATTTTTTCATATGCTTGTTACCTATTTGACTATCTTCCTCAGAGAAGGTTCTGTTCATGTTTCTTGCCCAGTGATGAAGAAGGATAGTTTTTTTTTTTTTTTTTTTGCAGTTTTTGGCTGGGGCTGGTTTTTGAACCCACCAACTCCGGCATATAGGGCTGGTGCCCGACTCCTTTGAGCCACAGGCACCACCCAAGAAGGATAGTCTTTTAAATAAATAGTACTAAATAAACAACATTCATAGGAAAAAAAGTACCTTGAAACTTGCACTTTATACAAAAATTAACTGAAAATGGTTCATTGACTTTAACGTAAAATATAAAACCATAAAACCTTAAAAGAAAACTTGGAGGAAAATCTTCGGGACATACGGCTTATGAAGAGCTCTTACATATGGCACCAAAAATATGGCTAATAAAAGAAAAAACTGATAAACAGACCTCATCAAAACTACAAGCTTTGGCTCTATGAAAAATCCTATTAAGAGACAGAAAAGTAAAACTACAAAATGGGAGAAAATACAGCATTTTCAAACCACGGGTCTAGCCAGAAGTACTATCTGTAATGCATAATGAAGTCTCAAAACTATAAAAAAAGAATCCTTTGAAAGTAGGCAAAAGATAAGTATAGCTGTTTCATTAAAGGAGATACACAGGTAGCAAATAAACACATCACGAGATGTTCAACATCATTAGTCAATAGAGAAGTGCAACAAAGACCACGGTATCTCTGTAAACATACACAACAGACAAAATTACCCACGTGTTGCAGATGTGAATGTAAAATGGCGTGCTTACTCTAAAAATAGCTTAGTGGTTCCTTTTGAAAACTAAAAAATTACCGCACTCTTAGTATAGAGTGTCGTAATTGTACTCTTACGCATTTATTATAGAGAAATGAAAAGTTCTATACACAGGAAATCCTATACACAAATGTTCACAGCAACATTATTTATAATATTCAAAACCCATAAACTAGCCAGATGTCCTACAATGGTTATTAATGTTTATATGTTTATATGTTAACACTTATTTAAACATACTATGATACATCTGTACCATCGATTAATAGCAATCAAAAAGAACAAACGATAGATAGACACTAACACTTGGTTGAAATGCAAAGAAATTATGCTTACTATACAAAGCAAATCTCAAAGTTTATGCACTTCAAGATATAACATTCTGAAATGACATAATTACTTGATAACAGAGACGAACAGATTAGGGGTTTCCAGGCTATAACTATGGGGGTAGAAAATGATGGATGTGACTGTTATAGGGTGAGGGAGTCTTGTGATGATGGTACAGTTAATGATTGTGGCAATGGTTATATGTGGTTATCCTGCAATAAAATTGAGTCAAGCTACACATATGCACACACAAATTTTGGGAACAGTTATAACATTGTTTCCTGATGACTTTCTCTTGAGGTTAACAAGGATACAAGCATTACTTCCTTCTCCAAGAAATGAAGCAAAAAGTAAGTTAGTGCTGAGTCACAAATTTTTAGGCAGAATGCTGTGCTGCCTGTTCGCTGTGATACTTAGAGCAAGAGCTTTTAATTTGGAGTCGGCAGAACCTTAGAGGATCAGTCCACGGAGGGGGGTGGGGGTGGAGGGGGGACACACCAGGAATGTTATGTACTATTTGGTGTTTGTGTGTAGACGTATGCTTTTGTGTTTGTTTTTAACCAGGGGATTCTACAGCTTCTATGAAATGAAATGGATCTCTTACTAATAACGTCTACTGTTGCCTGATGACCCATTCTATGTTTAATAATGAATAATTCTGTGATGAGCTAGCAACTTACTGTTGCTTCTGTTCATTTTTCTTTTCATTTTCTGGAATCCTGTGTGATATACAATGAGTTTTTTAAAATTTTAAATTAATATGAGGGAACACATTTTTAGATTACACTGTTTTTACATCTAAGGTAAGTTCAAGTTGTAGGAGAGCCCTTCACCTGGTGGGGGTGTGCTGAAAACCCTGGAATTGTGCACATTAGGTGAGATCCCACCAAATGCGTGCCCTCCTGCCAATCACCCTCCCATTCCCCCTCCCTTTTCCTTGTTATACTTCCCCCTTGCTAGACTATATTTGTGTTTTATCATTTGTATGAGTGTGCAAGTGTTTATATATTAGTTTATATTAGTATTGAGTACAATGGATTTTTTTTTTCCATTGAGATACTTTACTAAGAAGCAAAATCTATAATGTTTTAATTGCATTCCATGGATGTGTAATTGGGGTTTAAATGAGCCCTACATTGCTTTATAATTACCTTTACAGCAGAGAAATGGCCTCTTTATAACTGTAATAATTGAGAATTTAAATAGCAGAAATAAATAAAACCTTTGCCAACTGGTGGTTTTCTTACTTGGTTTTTTTTTTTTTTTGAGACAGAGTCTCACTTTGTCACCCTTGGTAGAGTGCTGTGGCATCACAGCTCACAGCAACCTCAAACTCTTGGGCTTACAGGATTCTCTTGCCTCAGCCTCCCAAATAGCTAGGACTACAGGCACCCACCACAATGCCTGGCTTTTTTATTTTCTAGAGAGGAGGTCTCCCTCTGGCTCAAGCTGGTCTTGAACTCCTGAGAGCTCAGGCATTCCACCCACCTCGGCCTCTCAGAGTGCTAAGATTACAGGTGTGAGCTACTGCGCCTGGCCTACCGATTATTCAGAATATAAAAAATATTACATTTGACTGATGGTATTTTGCATTACGATGTATTTATTGTAAAATTCCTTTGCTCTTTTTCATTTCAACTCTATGTTTAATTTCCACATTTTTGAGAAATCCTGAATTATTTTATGCATGTCTTTACAAGCAGCTTGGGATCTTATTGTCTATAAAATCCAAAAATATCCCTGAGATAATCATAACAGCTCTTGCTGAACTAAAAAATGTGTTAGTTCTTATTTGTTGGTACATTAAGGGACTGTAATTATTAATATTCACCTGTGTCAATGAATCAACCATGTGATCATTTATTCATTCAATAAACATTCACTCAGCACTGTGAACCAGGTGGAGTTCTAGACTCTAGGGGTGAGCTAGAGACTGACAAACCAGGCATGTCCCTACAGTGCTGCGGGGGGGGGGGGGGGGGGGGGGGAACACCAAAAACATAGGTGTCAAAAAAAATTAAATTGAATTTGTAATCCCTATGACTTCCCTACATATACGTAACAAAAGAGTGTTGTAAAATTAGCAAATACTAAACTATCTTGATAATTTATCATTCATAGTTTGTGGTTTGTAGAAACCGTAAT
>CAUYPK010129782.1:0-10006 GCA_963574355.1 Loris lydekkerianus | reverse complement strand
CCTTGCTGGCTCTCTGTGTCCTCAAGGGGATGATTGTAGGCAGGTCCCACCGGCCAGAGATGTCTGGAGTCTTGTCTCCCCAGATTCGCCAGGCCCAGTTACAGGGAAGCTGTTACTCAGCCGCCATCTTTAATCCCCCTACTTAGGCTCTTTGACCCTGGACCCCAACCTCTGACCTGAGGTGAGGAACTTTGTTCCTGTCCCCCAAATCCTTATCACTATTTATTTTGCCTTGCATGTGGTACTGTGTAAGGTCTTTCTCCTGGACTCCAGCTTGATGCTCCTGAATAAAACAGAAAAACCCATGGAAAGTTGGGCTGTGGGAAGAGATGACTGTTCTTCACCGCATCCCAGTGTGGCTTAAAGATGCTTGTGCTTCTTTGTAGGTTACCTTGCAGAGAAAAGCCAATACTCACTCGTTCTTCACCCCGCCCAACACCACCTCTCCCCCACTGGGTGCTCCCCTCTGCCCTGCGTGGCTCCTCCCTGGAGTCCCCACTGGGTTGTACACCCTGTATCCTGCTCACCACCCCAGCATTGCACATCCTTTCTCTCCCATCTCTGAACATGGATGTCCAGGATTGTGTGCCCACCAGTGCTGGGGGGCAAAATGGTTTCCTTTTTGTAGACTGAGACTCTTGAATGCTACTTTCCCTCCCTCTGGGATGCCCTCTGCTCAGCACCCAGGGCAGAGATCTGAAGCACTTGGGCTGGAGTATGGGCCAAGGTGCTATAAAGTAAAAACTCTTGAGATTCGAGCTGGCCTCTGCATGAGCATTTACTGAAAAGCTGCTGCCAGAGCTGAGAAAAGGCTAAATATGGGCTGTTACTTAGGTTTTCCCATAAATAAACTCTGCTGGGACCTCCTCCTCCTCTTCCATGGTACCCTCTGTTCTACTGATCCCTTATGCTTGGCATCTCTCACACCCAGACCCCCGAATCTGGGGCATCCCAGGTGCTGACACCCTTTTGAGAATGAAGGTTAAAGGAAGAGGCCTGCCTGGACCATTATTCAGCTTTAAGTCTGAGGAGAGAAGCAGTGACACAGTCCACAGACAGAAAGATCCAGAGAGGAAGGTCAGTGACCATCACAACATAGCTTAAGTCAGGGCCTGATGGGAACTATTGTGGGAAGCTCAGCTGCTCTCCATCCTGTTTTCTGCCATCTGTGCCACACACACCCTCCAAACTGGTCTTGCTGAAACACAGCTCTGATCCCTGTGGCTCTCTCCTCCTCAAGGCCATGGAGGGGACTGCGTGTCCTCCTGCCTCCACAGGCCCTGTGCTCCATCTGGCCTTCACAGCCCTGTGGACATGGCCCTGCCAACACCCTCTGTGTTTCAGCCAGCTGCTTGAACTGCCTTCCCCAGAACCCCCTGGAGATTTCCCATCTTCAGCACTGAACTAGGATAAAGGGAAGTAAAGATATGACATAATTGGTGCTTGGAAGTAATTTCTTTGACTCCAGGCTTTCAGCTCATAGGGACTGAACCCTTCACTCACTCCTCCCCCCACAAGCCAAATTCTACAACCTCTCCCCCACCTACTTACTTGGCCAGCTGAGGCCTTTCCTTCCTCTGAACATTACTGAGTTGCTATTTTGTGTTTTTGCTTCTTTTCTTGTGTCTTATATTTCCAGTTAGATTGTAAGCGTTTTGAGAACAGGTGCCCTATCTCTTCTTTGTCTTTGGGCCCCAGCTTCCAGCCCATGTAAGAAATTTCAAATTGACACAAGGAAATACTGAGGTTTTTGGTGGGAGCAAAGGCAGTCCTGGGGTAAGGGTGAGAGGTGAAGGGCCGCATTGCAACTTTTCTGGAGGCTCCATCTCTCCTGGACTTCTGAGCTAGCCCAGCCTACTCCAGGGGTCTCTTGGCTCTCTCTCCCCCCTTCAGCCCCTCCTTTTTTTCTTTGCCTTCTCCTTGCCAAAGAGCCTGAGAGGCCCAGAGTGTGGCCAGCGCTTAATGGGAGAGGGAAATCTGCCCCTAGGATAAATCAAAACGGCTTCCCAAAGAAGCAGTGGGAACTTAAAGAATATGGTATTTTGACTGGAAACTGTCAAAGGCTTTTTTTTGAGACAGAATCTGACTCTGTCACCCTCAGTAGAGTGCTGTTGCGTCACAGCTCACAGCAATCTCAAAACCTTGGGCTTAAGCAATTCTCTTGCCTCAGCCTCCCAAGTAGCTGGACTATAGGAGCCCGCCACAATGCCCAACTATTTTTTAGTTGTAGTTGTCATTTTGTTTAGCAGGCCCGGGTTGGGTTCAAACCCACCAGCTCCCGTGTATGTGGCTGGCACTCTAGCCACTGAGATATAGGCACAAGCCATCAAAGGCTTTATAATAAAGTCCAGGAGAAGAGATGGGTAGGGGTGGAGAGAGGGAAGGGTATAGGGCATCCCAAGTGGGAAACATATGTTTGCATAACAGATATGAAGGTAAGGAGGCAGGAGGATGAGGACAGTGTGTGTGAACATACTCATGTGCATTCTACCTAGATTCCCAGTGTCCCAGGGATGTTGGAGAAATGACAGCTGGGAAGGGAACAGATGATCTTTCTAGTCTGGGCCAGAGTCAGCCAGATGGTTGGGAGTTGGGAATCATTAGTGAACAAAAAGCAGCAGCTGGGATCTGAGACTTGATTTTTTATAATTAAATGAATAAAAGCATATTAAGTCATTCAACGGATCCATAGAGTGCCTATCTGTGTAGCTGTTATTGGAGGATCTGAACATAAATAGGGAGGACTTGTGCTCCTGGGGAGCTTAGCCCTAATATTTCCATCCAACATATACTTAATAAACAACATAAAAAGTCAGCCACGATGCCAGAGTATTCTGGGATAGAATGTAGACTGTTGACAAATTAATCTAATTGTATTAATATTTATGACATAAACACATTGAAGGGTGAGAAAAAGAGAAGCTGATCTAAGTAACTTTGGAAAACAGTATTTTGACTAGAAACTGGCAAATGCTAATGATAAAAAGAATGATTCAAAAAAAAAAAAAAAAAAGAATGATTCACTCTACATAAACCCCATACTCTTTTTTTTTTTTTTTTTTTTTGCTGTTTTGGCCGGGCTCAGGTTTGAACCTGCCACCCCAGGTATATGGGGCCGGCGCCCTACTCCTTGAGCCATAGGCACTGCCCAACCCCATACTCCTATTGACAAATTTCTTTCTCATTGGCGTATATGTTAAAAATTTTGAGGGCTGGTGTGGTGGCTCTTGTACCCAGCACTCTGGGAGGCTGAGGCCAGAGGATTGCTTAAGGTTAGGACTACTGAGACCAGCCTGAGAAAAGTGAGAACCCATTGTCTCTCCTAACAATAGAAAAATTAGCCAGGTATAGTGTTGTAGGCCTGTAGTCCCAGCTACTCGGGAGGCTGAGGCAGGAGGATTGGTTGAGCCCAAGAGTTCGAAGTTGCTGATAGCTAGGCTGAAGCCATAGCACTCTAACCTTGGTGGCAGAGCGAGACTCTGTCCCCCCAAATAACTTTTGGGTTTTTCTTTCTTTCTTTTTTTTTTTTTTAGACAGAGCCTCAAGCTGTCACCCTGGGTAGAATGCTGTAGCATCACAACTCACAGCAACCTCCAATTCCTGGGCTCAAGCGGTTCTTCTGCCTCCACCTCCCAAGTAGCTGGGAGTACAGGCACCTGCCCCAACGTCTGGCTATTTTTTGTTGCAGCCATCATTGTTGTTTGGTGACCCAAGGCTGGATTCGAACCTGCCAGCTCAGGTGTATGTGGCTGACGCCTTAGCCACTTGAACCACAGGTACCAAGCCATAACTTTTGGTTTTGAAACGGCTTTACATGCATGTGTATATTGGAGTTGAGTAAGTAAGTAATGGATGTTGGGAGCCAGTTTTCTCACTGTCGGAGAGAGAAGTGATGGAAGGCTAGAATGAGCTCTGTGTTACCAGTTAGAGCTGGAGACATCAGTGTGAACTCATGTTTAGTTAAATATATATATAGATGAATAGCTATAGAAACAATTGTGTGTGTATACATATCTGTATAGGCTCAAAGTATAATCATGAGTGATGATGTTGTTGTTCTGTGTAGAAAAAGATGTGGTTTTGAGGCAGAAAAATCAACACGAGTTCGAAACCAACAAAATGATATTAGCATGAGAAACACACAATGCAAATCGCTAATTAAACAATAGTAATGTTTAAGGGCAACTCATGTGCCTGGGGACTTAGGGAGCAGGTCAGTTGAGGATGTGTGTTCAGTTGTATTTAATTGCTATGGACTCTTAGCACTAGTACATGTTAGGGGGTAGGACCTGATGAAAGAATGTCCAGATTTCCACATGGTCCAAAAAGGCTAGCTGTTATTGTCATTGATTATGGTCCCTCTTTTCTGCCAAGGGCATTATACTCACTCTCCATCCTTATTCCATCTGGGATGGTTGTCTGATGCAAGCTTGTTTTTACATTGTGTCTTCTATTTCTCCCCACCTTTTCCAGATTGCCCTTTCTAGGGCTATCCATGGGATAGTGTATATATATATATATATGGTAGTATATATATATATGTAATATATATATTACATAACTCTGTGTGCTGAGACAGCCTAAAAGAAATGACCCTCAAATAACAGTGAGCATATCAAGTACCCAGATCTAGGTTTCTAAATACCCTTCTCCAATAAAAGGGTGAATGGTTCTCCATTGTTTGGCAAAACAGTTGTTCTGGGGTTGGGGCAGGGAAAGTCCAAGATGATGTAAGTGCCCAACCTTTTTTTTTTTTTTTTCTCTGCTATATATTGGAAGAAGGCCACACATTAAATAAACAACACCAACAAAAACTGATTAGAAGAAAAAAAAATGTCCCTGCATACTTTTCATGATATCTGACACCACAGATAAGCAAAAAAGTCTTCACAAAATCAGCCCACAGCTGGAGGCAGGTTGGACACTCTTGAAAAAGCATCTAGTTGGGCAGCGCCTGTGGCTCCGTGGATAGGGCACTGGCCCCATATACTGAGGGTGGTGGGTTCAAACCCAGCCCTGGTCAAACTGCAAAACAAAAAAATAGCTGGGCATTATGATGGGCGCCTGTAGTCCCAGTTACTCAGGAGGCTGAGGCAAGAGAATCGCTTAAGCGCAGGAGTTGGAGGATGCTGTGAGCTGTGTGATGCCACAGCACTCTACAGAGGGCGATAAAGTGAGACTCTGTCTCTACAAAAAAAAAAAAGAAAGAAAAAAAAAAAGAAAAAGCATCTTGTAGTACTAGAAAGTAAGGAAATGCTCAAAAAACAAAAGGATGGGGATATCAAAGGGACAAAGGACCTAACCAAAAAGAGCTCCTAACGGCCAAGGTTGAAACAATCTGAGCAACAAATAAATTACATAGTATTGGATTATAACTCAAGAAGTAAAACAGGCTAAGGCACCAGCCACATACACCTGAGCTGGTGGGTTTGAATCCAGCCCAGACCTGCCAAACAACAATGACAACTATAACCAAAAAAAGCCAGGCATTGTGGCAGCTGCCTGTAGTCCCAGCTATTTGGGAGGTGAGGCAGGAGAATTGCTTGAGCTCAGGAGTTGGAGGTTGCTGTGAGCTGTGATGCTACTGCACTCTACCCAGGGCGATGGCTCTGTCTCAAGAAAAAAAAAAAAAAGAAGTAAAACAAATACACATGAGTGCATATTGATTGCATTGGTTTGTTAGGGCTTCTAATGCACCGTTAATTGGGTGTCTTAAAACAACAGAAATTCATTGTCTCACAGGTCTGAAGTCTAGAAGTTCAAAATTAGTCTAGAAGTTCAAAATTAGCAGGGCCTTGCTCCTTCTGAAACCACGACAGACTCCTTTGCCTCTTCTAGCTTCCTCTGATGGCTGATAATCCCTAGAATTCCTTGGCTTGCAGTTGCTTTGGTTCAACCCCCGCCTCTGGCATCACATGGTTGTCTATACATCATACTCCCTCTATGAGTATCTGTCCAAGTTTCTCCTTTTTATAAGGACACAAGTCATATTGGATTAAAGTTAACCTAATAACCTTACCTTAGTTTGGTTAAATCTGCACAGAACTTATTTCCAAGTAAGGTCATATTCTGAGCTACAGGGGTTTAAGAATTCAATGTATCTTCCTTTGGAGGACACAACTCATTCCCACCACCCCGTTTTTGTTTTTGTTTTTTTAAGACAGTCTCACTATGTTGCCCTCAGTAGAGTGCTGTGCTGTCACAGCTCACAGCAACCTCCAACTCTTGGGCTTAAGTGATTCTCTTGCCTCAGCCTCCCAAGTAGCTGGGACAACAGGCACCCGCCTCAACGCCCAGCTATTTTTTTTTTTTTTTGTAGTTGTCATTGTTGTTTAGCAGGCCCAGGCCAGGTTTGAACCCACCAGCCCGGTGTATGTGGCTGGCACCCTAACCACCGAACACGGGCACCAAGCCCACAACCCATTCCTTAACGCTGATAGAAATGAATAATTGAATAAATAAACAGAGGAAAGACAACTCTTCCAGAAGATTTCCAAATAATTTATGTACTTTACCCTCCAGAAGGTAGAATTTAACACCCCTCCCCTCCTTGAGAATGGGCTAGAGTTAATAGTTTGCTAGACTTGCTTGACTCTAAAAAACATAATGCAAAAAGGCTGGGTATGGTGGCTCACGCCTGCAATCCTAGCACTCGGGAAGGCTGAGGCAGCAGGATCACTTGAATTCAGGAGTTTGAGACCAGTCTGAGGAACAGCAAGACCCTGTCTCTACTAAAAATAGAAAAATTAGCTGGGTGCGGTGACGTGCGCCTGTAGTTGCAGTTACTGGTTGAGTATCACTTGATCCCAGGAGTTTGAGATTGCTGTGAGCTATAAGGACACCATGGTACTCTAGCCTGAGCAACAGAGTGAGACACAGTCTCAAAAAAAAAAAAAAAAAGGAAAAAATAGTAACTTTGCAGTGGAGAAAACTGGCAAATAATTACCTTACCAGGTTATTGAGGTTAAGTTCTTCGGTAATGTCATGCTAATATCAGGTCCCCCCAAATGATTAGGTGAGAAGTACTTCATCTCTATGGATTTTCCATAACCCCAATCTAATCATAGAAAAACATTAGGCAAATCCAGATTCGAGTATATTTTACAGCTGTAAACCTCCAGACTGTGGACCAGTGCTGGCCTGTGGCTGGGCTGCATAGCAGGGGGTCAGTGAGAAAGCTTCATTGGTATTTATAGCTACTCCCCATTGCTCGCATCAACACCTGTGTTCTGCCTCCATCAGATGGGAGGCGGGTGGGCATTAGATTCCCATAGGCATCAAGAGTTTGAGGTTTGGGTGGCACCTGTGGCTCAGTGGGTAGGGCACCGGCCCCATATGCCAATGGTGGCGGGTTCAAACCCGGCCCCAGCCAACTGCCCCCCCAAAATAGTTGGGTGTTGTGGCGGGTGCCTGTAGTCCCAGCTACTCAGAGGTTAAGGCAAGAGAATTGCCTAAGCCCAAGAGCTGGAGGTTGCTGTGAGCTGTGATGTCATAGTACTCTACCAAGGGCGATAAAGTGAGACTCTGTCTCAAAAAAAAAAAAGGTTATTAATTGGAGAAGTTGGGTGAGTTATAATATCTTTGTAACTTTGCTATGAATCTAAAATTATTCTAAAATAAGGCTGGGCAAGGTGGCTTATGCCTGTAATCCTAGCACTCTGGGAGGCCGAGGAGGGTACATAGCTTGAGCTCATGAGTTCAAGACCAGCCTGAACAAAAGCGAGACCATCTCTACTAAAAATAGAAAAACTGAGACAAGAGGATAGCATGAACTGAGGAGTTGAAGGTTGCTGTGAGTTATGATGCCACGGCACTCTATCCAGGGTGACAGCTTGAGACTCTGTGTCAAAATAAAACAAAACAAAAAAATAAAATTATTCTAAAATAAATAGCTCATTTTAAAAAATGCACTTCTAGGGCAGTTCCTGTGGCTCACGGAGTAGGGCACTGGCCCCATATACCAGGGGTGGCAGGTTCAAGCCCAGCCCCAGCCAAAACTTCAAAAAGAAATAAATAAATAACTTAAAAAAAAATGCACTTCTATTAGACAAACAAAAACTGTTATGTTGTGACCCATACTCTAAGCTGAAGATTTAAAAATAAACAAGACATATTCATTGTTTTCAAGACCACAGACTAGGTTCGGTGCCTCAGCGCCTAGGGCGCCAGCCACATACACTGGAGCTGGTGGGTTGGAATGTAGCCTGGGCCTGCCAAACAACAATGACAACTACAACCAAAAAATAGCTGGGCGTTGTGATGGGAGCCTGTAGTCCCAGCTACTTGGGAAACTGAGGCAAGAGTATAGCTTAAGCCCAAGAGTTTGAGGTTGCTGTGAGCTGTGACGCTACGGCACTCTACCCAGGAAGACATAGTGAGACTCTGTCTCAAAAAAGAAAACAGACACAGATTAATAGGGGATGGCCACATAACTACTGATAATGATGATAATTAGAGCTTACGTTAAGCTGTGTGCAGCAGCTCACGCATGTAATCCTAGCACTCTGGGAGGTTGAGGTGGGTTGGATTGCTTGAGCTCAGGGGTTCAAGACCAAGAGTTTAAGAGCAAGAGCAAGACCTTGTCTCTAAAAATAGCTGGGCGTTGTGACAGGTACCTGTAGTTCCAGCTACTTGGAAGGCTGAGGCAGGAGGATTGCTTAGGCCCAAGAGTTTGAGGTTGCTCTGAACTATGATGTCATGACACTATACCAGGGTGACAAAGTAAGACTCTGTCTCAAAAAAAAAGTAGTTTACATTATTGAACACTTTCTATATGCCAAGAACTCTTCTACCCATAAAATTTAATCTTTGCTATTGGTTTATAATGTTACTATTCTTATTCCTATTATTCTTTCCGTAGGAGAGCACTGACGCCTCAGGAGATAAGTGATGGGGCAGGGATTTGAATGCAGGACTTGAGCCCTCCATGAACCTCTGTCCTGCCTCACTGTCATCTTCTTTACTCCCTCAGCCTACTCACCATCTTTGAAGTGTTACTAGAGGTCTTTGCTTGGAAGCTTCAGCTGGGCAAATCCATCTCTAAAAGCCTCTTTGTGGGCTGTGGGTTTTCACTTGCAAGGACTTTTCGTTTCCTTTTTTTCCTTGAGACAGTCTCACTTTATCATCCTGGGTACAGTGCCATGGCATCATAATAGCTCACAGCAACCTCAAACTCCTGGGTTCAAGTGATCCTCCTGCCTCAACCTCCAGCGTAGCTAGGACTACAGGTGCCCACCACGTTGCTGGGCAAGACAATCACCTGAGCCAAGAGTTTGAGGTTGCTGTGAGTTGTGACACCATAGCAATCTACCAAGGGTGACAAAGTGAGACTCTGTCTCAAAAATAACAGCAGCAACAACAAAAACCCCGACAAACTCTTGAGCTCAAGCAATCCACCCCCTCAGCCTCCCAGAGTGCTAGGGTTACAGGTGTTAGCCACCACACCTGGACTCTTTGCAAGGGATTTTAAACGTGATCACTTGAACTGGGAGAAAGACCATTCCACAGGGAATCTATAGTTAAATTCCAGGACTTTAATGTGTTGACAGGGCCAACCTGGTTATCAGAGTATTAGGCATCAGAAGGAAGAATATGGGAAACAAACCAAAAGACATTTCCTGAGGTCCTAGTGGAACTTTTTGCCTGCTATTATTTCAAACTCAGCAGATTTAAAACATGCTCATCACCTTCCATCACAAACCATTCCTCAGATTTCCGGTTTTTATCAGTGATCTTCTCACTTTTCTAATTTCCCAGTCATCCTCCTCTCTGTTCTCTTTTCTGATGAAATTAAGACTTCCCGTTGCTCAGTCCTCCTACTGGCTCTCCCATCTGGCCTTTTTTTTTTTTTTTTTTTTTTTTTTTTTGGAATAAGAACAAAAACCTTTATTACCTTACTGATGTTCCCAACATCAGTAGCTGATAAGTTTTGTTTTCGTGTTTCTGGAGCCGTGTTTCTAACAACAGTAATGCTATCTTTCTGTTAGGCAAAGGGTAATGTGTAGTA
>CAUYPK010129778.1:0-15338 GCA_963574355.1 Loris lydekkerianus | reverse complement strand
GGGGGGTCCTCCTCATAGAATGGTCATTTCATATTTGTTAAGGGTAATACTCAATACGATGAGATTTCAATTATTAATATCTATGCACCCAACCAGAATGCACCTCAATTTATAAGAGAAACATTAACAGACATGAGCAACTTGATTTCCTCCAGCTCCCTAATAGTCGGAGATTTCAACACTCCTTTGGCATTGTTGGACCGATCCTCCAACAAGCTCACAGTTTTTGTTGTTGCTGTTTGTTTTGTTGAGACAAAAATCTCACTGTGTTGCCCTTGGTAGAGTGCTATGGCATCACAGCTCACAGCAACCTCAAATTCTTGGGCTTAAGCGATTCTCTTGCCTCAACCTCCCAAGTACCTGGGACTACAGGCACCCACCACAGGGCCCAGCTATTTTTTTATTGTAGTTGTCATTGTTTAGCAGGCCTGGGCCAGGTTCGAACACATCAGCCCTGGAATATGTGGCTGGCACCCTAACCACTGAGCTATGGGCACTGAGCTCAGAGTTCACAGTTTGCTGTGTACTTTTGAGATGATTTTACCCTTTGAGTGAATGTTCCCTCTTGTGCCTTTGACTCAGAATGGTAGCCTAGAGTTTTATATATATATATAAAATAGAAATAACCTTTATATTATATAAAAAAGAAAATAGCTGGCACTCTACTGAGGGCAACAAAGTGAGACTCTGTCTCAAAAAAAAAAAAAAGCCTAGGAGTAAATGACAATATGGGGTACACTCTAGCCCAGCGGTTCTGAACCTATGGGTTGCAACCCACAGGAACTGTATTAAAGGGCGGTAGCATTAGGAAAGTTGAGAACCACTGCTCTAGCCCAATGAGGACCTGTGAAAGACAGATATTTTAAGCTATGAAGTTCTCGGGATAAACAGAGATGGTAACCAGAGGTAACCAGAGAATTAAAATGTTGTCTTTGATGGAAGGTTGCCCAAATGCCTCCCCCCAAATATTGCCATCATCAGAAGACTAGAATTAGGCAAGGATCACCTTAACTAAGTAGGGATTTAGAGAGTCAATGACTCACAGCCAACAGCAGGGAAGGAAAGAACTCTAGCCTTGTAAAATGAAGCAGAATCACCATCTTGTTTGCTGGAAGGCCCACGGGCTATGTCAGTGAGGTTCCGAGGCTACATGTATTATTATAGGCATTAGTGTATGTCAACCATGTGTGACTGTCAACTTGACTACTTTTCTTCTATGTGCGTCACTCTATAATTATTTCCATTTCATATCTTTTCAGCTTTACAGAAACATTTTGAGATGGTTAATCTATCTAGTGGTGCTGAAGGAAAACTAGGAATGGGGCTTTTATTGGTGGTTGAGTCAGGTTGTGAGAGCCAACCATAGAGGCAGGGAAACACCAAGACATTCACAAGAGGAAGGTGCGACTCAGAGGGAAAGAATGGGGCCCTTGGTATACCTCTCCCTCCTTAACTCCCAGGGTTTTTCTCTTCTCTGGGGTTCAGCAAGTGTTTATGTAAGGTCTCTCAGGTGCCAGGCTAGGTGCTAGGATACAAGTGAAGAAACAGATAAGGTCCCTTCTCTAGTGGAGCTTTGCTAGGATACAAGTGAAGAAACAGATAAGGTCCCTTCTCTAGTGGAGCTTTGATCTAGTGGCTGAGGTGGACAAAAGTAGAATAAATATGTAATCATATCCTCTGATGGAAATATGTAGCAGGAACTGGACCTAGTCTCTGGAAGGGGAGTGAGAAGAGCCAGTAAGGGAAGACTTTCCTGAGGAAGTGACATTTCTCCTGCAAAATCACAGATGAGTTAGTTTAATAAGAGGAACCAGAGGCAGCTTCTCAAACTAGTTGGCCCCTAATTTAAATTTATCATTCTTGAAATTTATAATTTCAGGGGGCAAGTTGCATTCTTCCAAGGTAGGCTGATCTTTTTGTTTCTTTTTCCAACCCTATTCAGCTATTTTTCCCTTTGGACAATCTCTTTATTCATACACTTCTTTTGTCTCTTACCACTGGGAATTCATTGCTTTGTGTTGCTTTCATAAAGTATATATTGTACTACTAGAGTAAGATGCCAGGATTCAGATCATCTGTGTGACCAACGACTCCCATGTGTGACCCACATGAGCTCATAACATATCTGAGACGTAATTGGTTGAACTTTAATGTGGCCTGCTTATTCTGAACTTTAAGCCAAGATGCACATTCACAAGGCTTCAGATTACTATAAACACTTCTACATTTTACATTTTATATAATTCTTAGAAGTTTTTATTTCTTCTATAAGAAAATACTCAACAAAGTAAGTTTGAAAGAATGAATGGTTTCAAAGATAGTTGTCAGAAGAATTTGCTGCAGATTTTGTCAAAGCCTCAGAGACTCTTGAACATTTGGAATCGGAATGCTTCTTTTGTTAGTGTGACCTATACCTGCAGGATCTTCATTAAAGGGGATGGTATTTGGATAGAAGTACTTAGGATACTTGCCAGGTAATTGTTATCATGGTTCAATATAATATAATTAAATATAAACATATTATATTTAATTTGATTTAAAAATTTATTACAAATTTATTGGGCACCTTACTTTGTATCAGAATGGCAATAAGGGCTCTCATAACAAAAACACTATAGTAATAATAATGACAATAACAATAATAGCAACTATCATTTATTCAGGACTTACCATGTGTCAGGTATGATGCCAGACACTTTACATGGATTATGAAGTTGTGTTAACATTATCATGAGAAAAGTGATGCTTGGAGAGATTAAGGTACTTACCTAAGGCCACACCCTTAGTAAGGATAGGCCTTACTTATTCGATCAGAATTTAGATCCAAGGCCTAAGACTACAACATACTATTTTCTTTTTACATTTACATGTCATTTTTCAGATGAAAAAATTATAACTCAGAGAGATTAAGTAACCTGCCCAAGATTATACAGACCTTTTGGAATCCTATATATTTTCTCTGAAAACAATATCTGCAACTTCTTAAGAATTTTCTATGTGTCTGCCATATTACCTTAAAATCTTCTAACTCTGAGGTACTCAACTATGTCAGCTGTTAGAATAATCTGAGAATTAAAAAAAAAAAAAAAAAAAAAATCAATGCCCAGGCCCTATCCCAGACCATTTGAATCAGGATCTCAGGGGATAGGACCTGGGAATGGGATATTTTTTAAGTTCTCCAGGTGATACTAATATACAGAGAGGTAGAAAACTACTGCTTTAATTCCCACAACACTCTCACCAATGAGAAAATCGAGACTTGAGGGAAGTGAACTGTTTGGCCCAAAGTCATAGCAAAGATATCATAAAGTCAAGATTCAACTTCTGGTCTGATTTTATAGCCATGTTCCCTTGTACCTCCAAGCTGTACCTTACACTACGAGTTTGTATTCCCTCCAAGTCTCACTTGAATAAATTATTCAGGTGATGCTCACTGGCCTTTGAGCCTGTGCTTGACATGTAACTCCTCTCTTTCCTTCCTTCCCCTTCGCCACTGCTGCTCTCTTCCTCTGCTCAAGACCCCACAAGTGGATTCATGATCAGGGATGCACAAGGATGAGTTGGCTGATGCCCCTTCTTTGGGGTGTCAGTACTCAGCTCAGGATCTTACCCACCATGGCCTCCCAGCAGCTCCACATCCTCCTGGCCAGGTATCAACATTCTTTCCTTGAATTAACCTGAGAAGACAACAGCCCTGAGCTCACAGCACAACAAGTTATTTTCTGGGCAAACTGGAAAAATAAAAAAATTTAAAAGGCCAAGAAATGTCATAGAGAACCATAAAAGGCTACATAACATATGATTTCAACTATATGACATTCTGGAAGAGGCAGACCTATGGAGACAGTAAAAAGATCAGTGGTTGACAGGGGTTAGGGCTGGTGCAGAGGATTGGCTAGGTAGAGCACAGAGGAATTTCAGGATTTGAAAATTGTCTTATGATACTGTAATGGTAGATACATGTCATTATATATTTGTCCAAATCTATAGAATATACAACACCAAAAGTGAACTCAAATGTAAACTGTGAACTTTGGATGATTATACTATTTCAATGCAGGTTCATCAATTGAGACAAATGTGCCATCCTGGTTGGAGGGTGTTGGTAATGAGAACTCTAAGCATGTGTGGGAGGTAGGACATGAATAGGCAATCTCTGTACCTTCCTCTTAATTTTGTTGTGAACCTAAACCCAGAGATGTTGGCGTGGATGTGGAGGAAAGGGCACACTTCTACATTGCTGGTGGGAATGCCCACTAATACGTCCCTTCTGGAAGGATATTTGGAGAATACTTAGAGACCTAAAAATAGACCTGCCATTCAATCCTATAATTCCTTTACTAGGTTTATACCCAGAAGAATGTTTATTGCAGCCCAATTTATAATTGCTAAGTCATGGAAGAAACCCAAGTGCCCATCGACCCACGAATGGACTAGCAAATTAGGGTGCATGTATACCATGGAATACTATGCAGCCTTAAAGAAAGATGGAGACTTTACCTCTTTCATGTTTACATGGATGGAGCTGGAACATATTCTTCTTAGAAAAGTATCTCAGGAATGGAAGAAGAATTATCTAATGTACTCAGCCCTACTATGAAGCTAAATTATACCTTTCACACAAGGCTATAACCCAACTACAGCACAAGACTATGGGGAAAGGGCCAAGGAAAAGGAAGGGAGGGGGGAGGTTAGAGGGGAGGAAGGTAATTGGTGGGGCCACACCTACCGTGAATCTTAGAATGGGTTCAGGTGAAACTTACTAAAGGCAGAATACAAATAACTAAGAAAATGCCGTGAAGACTACGTTGAACAGTTTGATGAGAATATTTCAGATTGTATATGAAACCAGCACATTGTACCCCTTGATTGCACTAATGTACACAGCTATGATTTAACAATAAAAAAAAGAAAATATGTCAAATGGTATATAAAACCAATGTATGGTGCCCCATGATTGCATTAATGTACACAGCTATGATTTAATAATAAATTTAAAAAAAGAAAAAAAATTTGCCTTTACTATGAACACTGCACTCTCATATTTTTCACTTTATTTCCTTGAACAAATGCTGGTTGCTACTCACTAAATTGATTCTCTAATCTATATACAGAAGGCGCCAAAAAAATGTATATACACTTTAAGAAAGGAAAAAATTATATTAAAATTGTAATAATATATACCAATAGCAAAAGATGAATACAAGTCACACTGAGCACCTCTCGTAACTGCAGAAATCAGAGGTGACTTGAGTATTACAAATTTAATAGAGTTCTTTTCTTTCTTAAAATGTGTATACATATTTTTGGCACTCTGTGTATATGTAAGTGGAAATCTGCAGTTTGAGAAATACTGCCTTTGCTTGCCTGGGCTTCTGCTTTGGTATCTAATGAGCCTCATGAGAAGAAACAAGTATGGTCGTTGGGCTCAAAGCCTGGGGCTGACCATGGTTTAGACTAGGGGTCAGCAGACCATGGGTTGTGGGCCCAATCCAGTCTCCCTCCTTCTGAAAGATAGCCTGCAGAGCTAGGTGTGGTATAACTCCAGCACTTTGGGAGGCTGAGGCAGGAGGCTCATTTAAGCCTAGGAATTTGAGGCTGCAGGGAGCTATGATTACACTCTATACTCCAGCCTGAAGAATCAACAGAGTGAGACCCTGTTTCTAAAATGAATAAAAACAACAAATGCAGCCTGCAAGCTGAGAACAATTTTTACATTTGTATATGTTTTTTTCAAAGTCCGTAAAACAGTAAGAATATTTTGTAATGTGATAATTATATGCAATTTAAGTTTCAGGGTCCGTAAATATTTAAATTTACACAGCTATGTTCCAATAAAGTTGTATTAAAAATAATGAATATGATTGTATTTCCATGAAGTTTCATTGAAACAGAACCATGTTCTTTTGTTTATCTACTGTCTGTGGTTATTTTTCTTTTCTTTTTTTTTTTTTTCTGAGACAGAGTGTCATTATGTTGCCCTTGGTAGAGTGCTGTGGCACGATAGCTCACAGTAACCTCAAACTCCTGGGCTCGAGTGATTCTCTGGTCTCAGCCTTCTGAGTAGCTGGGACCACAGGCGTCCTGTAGTTATTTTTCTACCTCACTGGTAGAAATGAGCAGTTGAAACTGTATGCCTGGGAAAGCCTAAAATATTTATGTGGTTCATTCTAAAAAAGTTTGCCAACTTTTTGCATAAAGCTGCAAATGCAGAAAGGTGCATTATTTGCCTATAGCTATATAAGTTATAAACAGAGGTGTGAAGTTTTAAGCCCAAGTAGGCGTGATCTGAAGTTGAAGTTTATAGTTACCAACTCTCTATAGAGTTAGAATTTTTTAAGTCTCTTCCCTGGCTGAGAAGTACGAAACCAGCCGTGCCAGTTATCTGTGGCCACAGAAGTACTGGATTTAAAAAACAAACATAATGAAAACACACAGAAATTCAGTGGTACGTCAATAAACTTCATGTAACTTGCAAGTCTGCAGGATTCTGAGAATGTCAGCTGGGCCCACTCACACATCCGCAGCCAGCTGTAGGTCAAGTAGGCAGCTCAGCTGATCTTGGCTGGCCTCATTGGCTTATCTGGGGACTGGCTGGCTAGCAGCTGGGATAACTGGGGAAGCTAGCTTTGCTCCAGATGTCTTTCAGCCTCCATCAGGCCAGCCCAGGTAACTTTCTTACAGAAGTGCCAGGTGCAAGAACAGGCTCACATTTGAACAAGCCCCCTTTTAACCCCCTGATTATATAGTCTTTACTAAATCCCATTGGCCAAAGCAAGTCACATTGCTTTGAGCCCAGAGTTGCTGGAAGAGCCAGCAAAGTTACTGGCCAAAGTCAAGGATCTGATAACTCACTTAGCCTTCCACATCAGTTTTCATCTATTTAAGTGGACGTTTTTTCCCTTTGCACCTTACAGTGGTCCTCACACTAGTGTATATCAGACTCACAAGGAACTCATTGCATATGGAACGGACCAAATCCCAAGCTCAGAGATTCTGATTCAGTAGCTCTGGGGGAGGCCCAGATATCCACACTTCATTTTTTTTTCTCGTTTAATTTTAAAGTGTCTTAACTGACGTTAAGCATCTGCATTTTTAACAAGCAGTTAAAACAAGCAGTGATTCTGATGCATGTAATCTCTAGAAAACTTGACTGCTTTGCAAACCAGCTAGATTTTCAGCTAGCTTGGTGCATCTGCTTCCCTTCCCTTCCCTTCTATGAAATGGTACACCATTTGGTGTTACAATACAAACACATCATGGGAGACTGCGTGACTAATATTTTCCCCTCCGCATGAGCTCTGAGAACTGGTGAACCTGCATGAGCTGCATCGAGAGCAGGTTTTACACCCTTAGATAATTTATATTGTGTTAAGCTTGGTGGGGAGATGGTTCTAAACATAACCCAGAATGCAAGAAACCCAAGGTGAGAAGGTATTTCTGGATGCAGTTTCTGATGAAGGCTGGGCTAGGGATTTGTAGTTGGGGGAGATGTAGAAGCCTCAGGACCCAACTCTATCACCACCACTTTCTTCCTGCATTTGCTTTCCAAGTTCCTCTTCTATCATTGAAAACTGTCCCAGGTGGGGTTTCCCCTCCATTTTTTAGACCACCTTTTCAAAAATAAAGTTGTCAATGGGATTAGAATCTTCCCCTACACTTTAATTACCTTATTTAATCCTCACAAAAATAATTCTAAGAGGTAGAGGTTCAGAGAGGTTAAGTAAACTGGATATAAAGCTGGATATAAAAACTCATAGTAGTGAATCCGATTGTTCTCTTAACCTCTGCACTGAGTTCCAAAGACGGTGAGGGAGCCAGAGCACAAGAAAGCTTGCTCTAAGAGCCTGGTCGCCATCGGAGGCCCCAACTTCCACACAGTCCTTTTTCTAAGGAAGGGAAGCAGGTGTGGGGCTGGGTAATTATCCTGTACTGTGGGTTTTGCTTTCTCATTGAAGTCCTAGAGTTCACCTTTTGTCCCTGTCCCCTCTGCCCTGCTCAGCCACGAATACTGATATCCAGCTACCCATAGATATAGGCCTCTCCTGCTGCCAAAGCTAGGGCAGGCAGCCAATGTCAGCCAGCACCCTCAGAGAGCAGAGGCTGGAATGCACTTGGAGGGCCCACGGGCAGCCAGGGGGCACTTGAGTGAACACCTACTACACCTTTGCTCTCTGACTTCTTGTCATATCTCTTCACCATGTTCCTGTCTACAACTGGATTCTGGGTCTTCATTGTCATGCCCAACTAGAAATAGCCAGTTGTCCTCACCCCACTCCCAACCCCCCTCCACGGTGATCTGTTTTGAACCCTACACAGATCTGGACAGACAGACCAGGGACTAGGATGTACTCACCCACCTGTAAGTATAAAAGTTGGCCAGAGTGCAGGTGTTGGACGGTTCCATATACTGGGCCAGTATTTAGTGAATGTTTATTATTATTATTTATTAACTTTTATCATTATTGGTGTCAGTATCCAAACTCTTGGGTTTAGTATGTGATGGTTCCAAGTGACAACCAGGACCTATGGGAATGTAGGGGAGGGGATGTGTGGTCAAGTAACATGGAAAAAACTCTACTTCACAGTGTCTGAAGGTCATTAGGTTTTAGGTAACTGGCTGGGAGATTCTTTCCACCATGACAGTTTGGGGGTGGCTTCTGTGGAACAAGGATCATGCCTGGCTTCCCCCCTCTTGGCTAAGGTTGCCTTCCAAGGCTTTGGAGTCCAACATGACCTGCATCTTTACTACTTGCTGTTCCAAGTGATATTTCTTCACCAGAGCCAGAGTATGAAGGCTGGAAAGATTCTAATTTTACAGCCCAGCCCTTGATATCTGCACAGTGTTTCCCATCAGTGCGACAGCAGGCAAGGAAAGATACAGTGGGAATAACTCTAGCTGTGGTTCTGAGCCCAGACTGCGGCAGGGAAACGAGAGCCTGGAATCCGGACCATATGGAGTAAATCTAGTATTGGATGAAACACTGACTCCTGGTAAAAGTTAACAGGGCAAATAGTTAATTAATTAGTTAATTAATGTGTCACCAAAAAGTGTCCCCCTATCTTGGATCCTGGGTAATGATGAAACTTTCCCTCCAGTCACCCAAGCCCAATAGTCACTCTGAGTTCCTTCCTCTTCTCTTCCTCTCTCCATTTAATAGTCCCAAAGGCATGCTGAGGTTCACCAGACCGAGGTTTTCTCCTCTTCACCGCCACAGACCCACACGTGGTCATGTCATTCACATGTGTAAACCCCTCTTTGCATCTCCTCATGGCTCAGAATATTCAAAATTCTTAGCTCAGAGAAAAGATGTCCCTGTACTCCCCACCCAAGGCTGGCCCTGCCCATCTCTCCAGCCTCCTTCCTCACAGTTTCCCACATGTGCTCTGCAAGTCTGGATAGGCTTGTATATACTGTGGTAACAAGTCCTAAAATCCGTGCTTACCATACCAAAAATTTATTTTATGTTCAGGCCAAGACCACGACTGGTCTAGGAACCTGCGCTTGGTTGGGTGGCTCTGCCCTCTCAGTCCAGATCCTCTAAGTTTTTCTTGGCAGAGGAGGTGAGAGACTGGAGACACACAGAAGACCTCACTTCCTCAGCCTGGAAGTGACACGCACCCCTTCCACTCATGTTTCGCTGGCTGCAACTTGTCTACAGCCCCATTCCCAGTGGAGGTGGGAAGTGTGGTCTCTCATGTACTTGGGAAGGGAGAATCAGGTCTCTCTGAGCACCAGTCATGTTTGCTTTGTGCCCCTTGTGCTCTGGGTACACCAAAAAAACCATGAGCCTCCTCAGCACACCCTCTGCCTGGTGCCGCAGTGCCTTTGCACATGCATTTCCACTTCTTGGAATGCTTCCCTCCTCCCTCCTTTCCTTATATCCCAGCCTTTCCTTCTCTTCCACTACATATCCTGGCAAACTTAATTTTGCAGAACCCAGACTTAGTCCTAAAGGCTATGAAGTCTTTCCTGATAGCCCTCTGGCTCCAACAGCTTCGTTGGGGCCACACCACTCTTAGGACCTAGACAGGCTACTGAGCTTGCCTCCCAGGGTTGACATGGTTTGTTTGTGTCTGTTCTTGCCACTTCCTTATACCCCAAGATCCTGCCACAGACCCTGGCACTGGCAGTTGCCCGATGTACCTGTATAGAATTAAATTGCATGGCTGAATGTGGCCCCTTGCTGGGGATGGCTTGGGTCTTCCTTATGGGCCCCACTTCCAGGGCAGACTTTCGGGGTCCACAGAGAATGGACACAATTGTCAGTGTCAGAACTGGAATCCTCACCTCTCCCTAAACCCCTGTGTGTCAAAAGGGCCAGTCATCTCCTCCAGCCAAGCAAGCTAGGAGCAGAACACATTTAATTCTCTGGGTTCCTGGACATCTTCTTCACAGTTACTCTTGGGGGCAGGCCCAGGCCTGACAGAAGGAGGAGGTTACTGTTAAGGGAGCAAGAGCCTGAGAGAAAGGAAGGAAAAGTGAGAAGTTGCTGATGCCGCCAAGGTGGTAAAGACATTTCTTCCCTTCCCGGTTAAGCATAATCATCCTGTATCAATATCAACCTCTGCCCAACAAGACTGCCATTGGGCATTTATTTCCAGGACCCCAAAGGAAGGATGTCCTCCATTAATCCACATTTTCCTCAACTGTCTCCAAACTTCTTCCTCTAAAGTGTGGCCCCTCCAACTGGCTTCTTCTACCAGGGTGCAGGGGGTCTGACCTCGATTATTGACCAATGGTCTGAACCCCCCTGACTTCTTCTTTCCTGTCTTTGAAATTAATTTTCCAGCTAATATTCCAGTCTTCTCTGGAGATCCAATTTGGGGGCAGGCCCATGCCATCTCAGTGTTCTTGCTGAGCTATAAATGTTGATAATTGGCGTTTACTTCTTCCTATCATCTTTCCAATAATCCACGTTTCTAGAATATTTTCCCTTCACATTTCCATTTTCTATCGTCAAAATCAAAGCTCATTTTCTTGTCCTCATTCCATGTACTTAATAGCTCGGAGTGAGTTGGTGCAGCATCTACATCCCCCCGGCTAGCTGTGCCTTCTAGATCAGTATCCACAGTAGATTTAATTAGCACAGCATTTAGCTCTGCTTCTGGCTCATTAATAAAGACGTCACGGCAGTGCAGGCTCCCATGACAGCCCTCCTGAGCCACATCCAGGTGTAAGAATGTGAGGAGAAGGCTGTTTGATTACTTGTGTGATAATTGCCATAATGATGTGTTCATAACCATTTTCCCAAAGGTTCAACAGCCTTCTCAGAAGCAATTGTCAGACAGTTACTGGAGTTACTTTCAAAGTGACGTTTTTAAATCAATTAAGCATTTATAAGATCTTTAAAAAAAAAAATTCCCTTCACCATTCCACTCTGTCTGCATCTGCTTGTTGATCCTAACAGGGACAGACTACAAAAGCAAAGCAGGAGGCACAGAGCTGGAGGACAATGAGCACGTGTTCCGCAGGGCCACCACAGCAGCCTGCCACGGACAGGGACACACCTTGGAAGACATCTGTTGGGCATTTTGGATTACCTGCTAATGTTCTCATTTAAATCAACTGGAACTTGTGTTTGAGCAGGGCACAGTTATTTCATAAACCCATTCAGAGAAGATGTCTATCTGCAGCACTTACTGTGAATGCTTCTGTTGTTAATCGCAGAGCTCCAAGGGTAGGGAGACAGTGCAAAGAAGCCCTGTACGTGAACTGTTACAATCAGGAATATATAATTGTTGATATCATATTACACTGATATTGCTGATACAATTGTTCTGTACACATTAGCCGTGCATCTGATGACAAGAACATAAACTGTCCTCCCACGAAGATGCCCATATGATATCTGCAAAGAGGCTAAAAGTGGTGCAGACTGTATTTGGAGTGGAGCATGGCAGGAAAAATAACAATTATTTATCCTTGTACAACACAGGGCTCTTCATGGGGGCTGCAGCAGAGGCTTCTTCAACACCCCAAAGATTCAGATTCAGCTGAGCAGGGGGTGAGATCCAGGCATGTGCCTTTTGAAAAAGCTCTCCCTGGGTACCACTTCCACACAAGTGCCCCTTTTGAGAAGTACCAGTGGTGGTTCATGGCATCTGAAGCACTTTTCCATTCCACATGCCTGCCCGAGGGAATGGCCTCCGTGGTGTCAAACTCAGGCTCATTTTTCTTACCTAACTTGGCTTCTCGGGAGACCACTCTCATGATAGAGCTTCAAGGACACCACACTCTTCTACTTTTTCTCTGCCCACAGTGACTGCGTTTCTCGGTTTCTTTTGCTGGATCCTATTCCTCAAAGATCATCTCTAAATTTTGGAGAGACCCCATCCTCACCTCTTGCACCCCTGGTCTCTCTTCAGGTGCCCTTAGTCTGTCCCAGGGCTCCCAATAACTCTGCACTTACAAACTCCTCTTTCCTATCTCCAGCTCCGACCTGCCTCCTGAACGTTACATCCACACAACCAACAGCCTGGATAATATCTCTCCTTGGGTGTCTAAAGGATAGTGCAAGCCCATCATGTCTAAAATAGAATTCTTTTTTTTTTTTTTAAGTAAAATTTTTAATCTTTCCAATCCTGTTCTTCCCCAAGGTATTTTGCGTCTTGCTCAACCAGCTGCTCAAGTCAAAGGTGTGACCTATGCTCTATTATTTTTTTTCACCATATATCCAATCCATCATCAAGGCTCCTTGACACTGTCTACAACACACAGCACCAAAGTGTCCATTTCTCCCCACCTGCCCCCTGTTGCCCCAGGCCAGCCCACCGTCATCTTCTGCCAGGACTAACACAATAGCTTCCTACCTGGTTTTATTGGTTCAAATCCACATTCCCTATAGGGACACAGAAAGTTTTTAGAAACAAAAAAACAACTTGCATCATGCTGCCCCTTCTTGAAACATTCCCATGACATTCCCAATTTGGTTCCCGGGTTCACAGAGTGCTGCAGTAGCTGCCCCAGCTCCCCCTACTCCCTTCTCCTATGTTCCAGCCATGTCACCTTTAAGTTCCTTAAACAGTCCACACTTGTGGGGGGTGTCTGACTACATGTTCCTTCTGCTGGTTGCTTCCTTCGTGTCATTCAAATTTCGACTTAGAGGCCACTTCTTCAGAGATACCTTCCCTGACCCTTCTAGCTAAAGCATCTGCCAAATCCTCTATTTCACACCCCTTGTTTATTTATCTGCTGTTTATTATTTACTTATTTATTTATGTGTGTTAGAATGAGAGCAGGAACTTTGTCTCACCCTCTTTTGGAGTATCCCTAGCTCTAGACAACTATTGAATGAATCAATCAATTTATCTGTATCAACCTTGCTGTAAGGGAGGCTTAATCACTTCTTTTCACAGATGAGAAAAATGTCATCCAGTTGGACCAGATGACTGCTCAAGATCCCAGAGCTATATCAGAGGAGGGCAATTCTTCAAGTCTAAATCCAACTCCCCTTCCACTTTAGCTGAGTCTATCTCTACCTGAGAATTGCACCTTGAACAGATGTCTTCACGTTCTTTTCCTTCCTTTAAAAAAGAACATGCTGGCTGGGCGTAGTGGTCATGCCTATAATCCTAGCACTCTGGGAGGCCAAGGTAGTAGGATCTCTTGAGTCAGGTATTGAAGACCAGCCAAAGCAAAAACAAGACCCCATCTTTACTAAAAATAGAAAAAATTAGCTGGGCATCCTGGAGCCCAACTATAGTCCCAGCTACTTCAGAGGCTGAGACAGGAGGATGTCTGGACCCCAGGAGTTTGAGGTTGCAGTGAGGTAGGCTGACACCAGGGTAGTCTGGCCTGGGGCAAAAGAGTGTGTGTGTGTGTGTGAGAGAGAGAGAGAGAGATAGAGAAAGAGAGAGAGAGAAGAAAGAAAGAAAGAAAGAAAGAAAGAAAGAAAGAAAGAAAGAAAGAAAGAAAGAAAGAAAGATCCTGCACTCCCATGAACATGTAAATACTGTGCAGACTGTGGGTCTCAGTGCAGAGAGCAACATACTTGTCTGAGTCCTAAGACTCCCCCTAAGAAATTTTGGTTGAGCAAATGTAAGGTGATCTGCAGGATGGAAACAGAATGGAGGACAACAATTAAACTGGGGGCTGTGTGTGCAGAGTAAACAAGTGTGTCCACATACCACTCATCCTCATCTCCTTTGTGCTGTACTGAGTCACTTCCTCCAGGATGCATTCCTTGAACTGAAACTCTGAGACCTCCATCCCTAGTCATGTTTCCCTAGGAAACAAGCTGAGAGAAAAGTTTGAATGCATCACCGAAGGGAGTCTGCAGGCAACCCTCTGATCAGAAACCGATTGTCCATTAGTTTTCAAATTAGAAAGAAGTCTCCAGGTTTTGTCTTTGGCAGGTGACCATCAGGCATTCTTTGGCAGCACTAACCCAGACTGGTGTGTGTCAGAAATGTGTAGGAAATTGTTCCTATAGCAACAAAGGGATGGCAGCTCAAGTCTGTTGCTCCAGCTGGATCACAGAATACGGTGGATGAGTTCTTTCTTTTCAGACTGAAGCTCTCCTTGAAAGGGAAAATGATTGTGTTCTTAAGAATACCATAACCTCCACTTAGCTTCTGGATCTACCATTTCAGAAAATACAGCCAGAGTCCTCAAGGCTGCATTTCTAAACTCTCCCAAGGACACCTAAGGAATAGAAGAGACTCAAGCCTACTTGCTTCCCGCTTTTCTTTTAAGCCTCTACTCTTCTTCTGGGCTTTCTGGTCAGTTCTGTTTTGTTTGTCAGCTATTTGCAAGCATTAGCACCTGGCTGTCACCCCTCCATTTCCATTTCCCTTTCTTTCCATGCCTGAACCCTGGAACCTGGGCTAGGTGTGAAGATTAGCGAGCCCCTGCTGCTCTGGGGGCTCCACCCCAGTGAAAAGGACATTCTAAGGAACAGGGGACCCAGCTGGGGGTCTTAGCAGCTGTGTGATGACAGAAAACATAAATCTCTTTAGATTTTGCCCCAGAACACAGTAAATAAAGCAAGCAGACAGCCCTCAGAATGGGAGAAAATATTTGCAGGTTATGTCTCTGACAAAGGTTTAATAACCAGAATCCACAGAGAACTCAGACGCATTAGCAAGAAAAAAACAAGGGATCCCATCGCAGGCTGGGCAAGGAATTTGAAGAGAAACTTCTCTGAAGAAAACAGGCGCACAGCCTACAGACATATGAAAAAATGCTCATCATCTTTAATCATCAGAGAAATGCAAATCAAAACTACTTTGACTCCAGTGAGACTAGCCTATATCACAAAATCCCAAGACCAGAGATGTTGGTGTGGATGAGGAGAAAAGAGAACACTTTTACACTGCTGATGGGAATGCAAATT
>CAUYPK010129776.1:0-14987 GCA_963574355.1 Loris lydekkerianus | reverse complement strand
CCCAAGTGCCCATCGACCCATGAATGGACTAGCAAATTGTGGTACATGTATACCATGGAATACTATGCAGCCTTAAAGAAAGATGGAGACTTTGCCTCTTTCATGTTTACATGGATGGAGCTGGAACATATTCTCGTTAGCAAAGTATCGCAGGAATGGAAGAAAAAGTATCCAATGTACTCAGCCCTACTATGAAGCTAAACTATAGCTTTCGCATGAAGGCTATAACCCAACTATACCACAAGACTATGGGGAAAGGACCAAGGAAGGGGAAGGGAGGGGGGAGGTTTCGGTGGAAGGAGGGTAATGGGTCAGGCCACATCTATGGTGCATATTTTTATCTATAATAAAAAAAATAATAAAAAAAAAAAAAGAAAAAAAAAAGATAGTGTTTCTCTCTTGCCTTCCAAGTGAAGATCCTCTTATGATTTATGACATAATTCTTGCCTTGGAGGAGATTACCTTCTGAAAGACAAGGAAGGTCTAATATCAGGGAGCCTTTGACATGCTAATGAAGAAAGTATAATATGCAAGAAAGAACAAGAGAGAAATTTTGATTTGAGATTAAGAACTTTGGGGAGAGGTCTGATTTGAACAGGGAAGGCCATGGAGTTGGAAGAAGAACATTCTAGCTTTAAGACATAGAAGGAGGAAGGCTCCACTCGAGAAGAACCCAGGTCTTACCTGGGAGCAGCTATTACTTGCATATGATGTGACTAGAACCCAGGGTCCCACAGGAAATCCATGTTTGGGAAAGTGGACCAGGAATAGTGAAGCTGAGACTAGAAATGTCATCTGGAGGTGGTCGGACCCACTTTGTGTGTGGTAGGTGCCTCATTAAACAAGGGACTCTTGTGTTCCAGACAAGTGGAGTGGCCAGGTGGAAAGCTGATTATGGCAAAAGACAGCTGTAAAAGTCGTGTGATTGTCCCCATGACAGACCATTAGTGCTTGAACCTTGGTAGAAGCAGTAGGATTAGCGATGAGGAGACATGATTTGCTTTTCCCTAAATGTAATATGCCATTGATGACAACACACACCGTTTTTTAAAGTATAACTAATTTTAAAAAGTTGCTAATCCAATTAGCATGCCACAATTCTAAGACACCAGCCATGAAAAGGTATATCTTCATATCAGAGATGAAAAAGCGTATGTCTTAGACTCGATGAAATACAATCAATGATGTTAGAACGATGACATCTACATTTTGGACTTGAGCAACTTGGTGGATACTGATACCGTTTGTAGGAATCGTAGGAGCAGAGGAATGAGAACTGGACTCCAAAAGAGAAGGCAAATTCTCTTCTGGATATATTGAGTTGGCTGTCTCTAAGAGAGACTCATACACAGATGTCTGGCAGACTATTAGAAATGTTGGTTTGGAACTCAGGGAAAAAGATATAAAAAAATTGGACCAGTTTAATGAATGGATTATTTTGAAGTTAAATCCTTATGCTTAAGTATATTTGAAGACGAATCATTTCTTTTTCTATAGCCACAAGCTGTGAAGTTCCCTCCTGCCCCAAATTGTAGTCTTTTCAGTGCTTGAGCTACAGAGGCAGAGACTAAGGGAAGGAGGGAGGGGTGACCAAAGGGCTTGGGGACCACTGGAGAGGTCATTAGCAATTTTGGAAACTCTGACAAAGGGCAACTTAGAAAGATCTTCACGCAACTGACAATTCATTGAGGCATAATATCCACCCAGGCTGGTGCTCTGTGGCCTCCCTTCTACCCCAGGATGTTTCTTTCTTCGTAGTGGGCTAAACTCAAGCCATGGTAACAAAGTACCAAAAACTGGGTGGCTGAAACATTAGAAATTAATTTTCTATTGTTTAGAAAGACCAAGGTGCCCCAGAGTTACTTTCTTCTGAGGCCTCTCTCCTGGGCTTACAGATGGACTTTCCTCTTTCTGTGTCTGCACCCACACTTTCTTCTTTTTACAAGAACAGCGACATATTGGAGTAGAGCCCACCCGGGTGTAGGTTAATTACCTCTTGAAAGTCCACATAGTCACATTCTGAGTTACAGGGGGTTAGGACTTCAAAATATGAATTGGGGTGAGGGCATACAATTTAGCCCGCAGCAGTGGGTAAGCTAACCAAGCACTTAAGTTCTTACTCACATGTGTTTTGAATGCCCAGACGTGCTAGCTGAAGTCCAATATCCTCTTTGTGGACCACAAATTATTTTTCCAACCTTGTTTCCATAATTATTATATTTTGTGTCTCTGCAGAGGTGGAAGCTTATATATAGCAGTGCTGTAAAGATTTTTCTTTTCCCCCTTTAGTTTTTTTTTTTTAACTTCCTGTCCCTGAAAAAAAAAATGCCATTCATTACAGAAAGAGACCACTTGTTTTCCCTTATTTCATTGGTGACATTACATCAGTTCCTCACTTTTTCCCCTGAGGAACAGACCTTCAATGAGCAACAGTGAGCACAAAATAAATAATAGCAGGAAATACATATTTTAGCCTAAGTCTCACTTCTTTTTTTCATCGTGAAGCTTCCCTAAAGAAGAAATTTCTGTGTAACTAATTGTTAGCAAACCTATGTTCTTTGTGATTCTATAGTTTGATAGCAGGAAAAAATTTCACCACATATCTGAAAATGTCATAATAAAGAGACCAAGCTAAGCTGAACAAGCACTTCTCCTAAAACGAGATTGTTTTTATAGGAAGTTTGTCTTGGCAAGCATTTCAAAAGAACTTGCTAGACACAATTAGATGGCTTCCCGCTAGACTCCTTGGTCTGCCCTCCTCTCAAATGGGTGCAAAACTTTGTTTCTCCCTCTGTCATTTTGTCCGCAATATAAACTCCTGGATTCCTGAGTGAATGAATTGGTATTTAGCTTTTCTGAAATTTAACTTTATTCAGTTTACAGTTTTGGTTTGACTTTTGAACGTAAATTTTTAAAAAGTAGGGTCCTCGGTAGAATGGTGTGAAAATGGTGCTGTACCTCAGCCGTCTTCCTTATAAAACTCATCATCTCAGTCAAACCACGAAAAAAATATCAGACAAGCTCAAACTGAAGAGTGGTCTATAAAATACCTCCCCAAGACCCTTCGAAACTGTCAAGATCATTCAAAGTAAGGCAAATCTGAGAAACAAGGAAAGTCCAAAGGACGCTAAGGAGACATGATAACTAAATATAAAATATCCTGGGTGCGTTCTTAGAACACAAAGAGTACATTAGGGGAAAACTCGTGAAATTCACATAAAACCCACAGTTTAGTTACTGGTAGCATACCAACATGTGTTCATTAATTGTGTTAAATGTACCATAGAAGTGCAAGATGCCAGGTGTGAGTTACACCAACACTCTGTGTATTATTTTTGCAGTTTTCTGTGAATCTAAAAACTATTCTAAAATGAAAAGTTTGCTTAAAACTTGAATGAATGGCAGTAAAGATAAAAGGGTATAATGCAAAGATACTGTGAAATACTTAAGGAAAACCAGATTTTATTAATACATAGTAAATGTCAACCTGCCACTTGACGCGGTATCAATAAAGGGCAGGATATTAGTCAGCCAGTTGGCGTATCAATCTGATAAACTTTTATAAATGATGCATTGCTTATAAACATTGTGTTTTATAGCATTCGAAAATTCCAAATGATAACTTTACACACGATGTTTCTGCTCATGTATTTCAGGACCCCGTTTTGAAAATCTGCCCAAAGAAATATTTCATGTCCTTTAGGGAGTTAAAATAAAAAACAACAGGTGGAAAATGGATTTTGCAGTAGCATGAACAGCCACAGCCATAAATACTGGTTTCTGAGAATTGTACCGGCAGAGCTCTGTAAACACATTAATCACCCCGCAGTGCAGAAATTCCATTCTCAGATGTCATCTCAATTTCAGGCACAAAGATTGAATGCTTCCATTTAAATTCAGAACCCTGAATGGATTTGATGATCCTTTATTTTCATGGGGCTCTGTGGAGAGGTAGCCAGTTTCCTAATCTATCAAATGGCGTTGATACATCTCATCTCAGCACTGTGGGATTCAATGAGATGATTTACATAAAATACCTAATCGGGTGGATGGTAGATAGTATGTTTTCCATACATCGTAGCTTATTATTTATTATGCTCACGAGTATCATGATGACCTTAGAATTTCACAACTGGAGGCCATTTAGAGATTTAGTTTTGAAACATCATGATTTCACCAACAAGGAAAATGAGACTCAGAACGCAGCAACCTGCCCGGGATCACAGCAGCTACTTTGTTCCAGAGTTGGGACTGGAGTTTTTGGCCCTGAGATCCCAGTGTGGGGCTTCTTCCAGATCCAGATTTCCTGACAGTATTGCAAGGCTACTGTGCACTGATGGCTGTCACGAAGCTGTCCCTCCAAAGTCCACTGGGCCATTTCTGCTTCTTGTGATGTTATCCCCTTTCTCAGAGGGAGCAGAATTCCCCGCCTTTCTCCCCAGTCAATGTGGCAATCAGCTCTCTGCCACTTAGCTGCTTCTCACTGCATTAGCGTTTCAGCGACTGCAGCCTGCTGGTGGTCAGAGCAGGGCTGGCGCTGGTGAGAACTGTTTGCAGAGAGGGAATGTGAGGGCATTTTCGGCTGCTGTGTTGGGGCTGCCTTGCAGCCTGCAGGAGGGACGCTCCTCCCCGCTCCCAGGGCGGGTATGCTAGACTTCCCCGGGGAACGTGAGGACTGCAAGGGTAAGTAAAATGCACAATCACAAAGGACTTGCTTATGGATGTCCCAGAGAGAGGGAAGGAAGCTATAACTACTCAGATTTTAACACTTGGTTAAGAAGAAAAAAGTTACTTTGTGCCCTTAATGCCGTGGCTAACCTAATACCAAAATTACTTGCCTTTGGAGTCACCTTGCCCCCTGATATTTTTACCACCTGTTGCTCTTAATTAAGCTTTAAAAAGATGATCTTAAGCAAAGTATTGTCTTTTTTTCCCCTCGGGTGTGTGGTGGAAGACACGTAGCCACGTTAGTTTAGTAAAAATAAGGAGGGTTTGAAAGAATTTTCTGAATCAGAAGTGAGTGCTGTGTCCTAATGATCTGTCCCAACAGCATCGTTCCTTAGCAGCTGTGGGGTTACGGGGAAAATGTGACTGTGTCCACAGCAGGCGCTGTTTCACCTGAGCCCCTCTTGCGTTCTCCTCTTGATTTTATACTTCTGCTTTCTAAAAATCTCTCTATTTCTTAAAATGAAGAGGGAAAGACGTGAGGAGAAATTGGAAGGCAGAGCGGAGTCAGCGAGTCTGGGCTCAGGGCTGCTCCATCCTTCTGAGCCCGTATTTCCTGCAGGCTGGGGAGGGAAGGGGGGTTACGTCTGGGCAACTCTCTAATAAAATCCTGTTAGACCTGTCTGAACACTGAACCCTTCGTTGCACCAGTTATCTAGGGGAAAGAAATTTTCCTTAGTGAAATTTACGAGGTGGGTGGAAAGCGAGTCCCCACGGCAAAATGATTCATCTTCCTAGAGTTGGAAAATCTATTTTTATCACCTTTATTCAGCTAGCTCCTCGTTTTTATTCTCTCCCTAAACGACTGTTATTTCCTTCGTGGTGCTGAATAGCCCAAATGTCTCAGGAGTCTGAAACTTCTCTCTCTGGGCTGTTCCCAGTGTGGCTGATTCAGCGGCCTGGGGAGAAGGGGGTTGTGCTGCCCTGCATGGGTGGGTGCCGCCCAGTGTGAAGGTCACATAAAAGAGGCTGCAGGCTTCAGCAGCCTGCCTGTTACTCAGGAATGTTGCCTGGAGCTGTGTGCCACTCTGTCTGGCTCTAACCCTCCTAGGGGGGAGGGGGGAGTGGGCTGCCATCACTCTTCCAGCCTTGAAGACCTTCACAGGGGAGGAAGGGGTGAGGATATACCCTCTCCTGACTGGTGAGCAGGGCACGGAAGAGTTGCCAACGCATCTCCTCAATCTCATAACAGAGCAGAAAGGGACTTCCTGACACCATGTTATTCATCTCCCTGTTTCCTTCAATTCTATGACTATGACATTCCATATTCCAACTGGTTCCTACTAGAGTCCCAAGCAATGCTGAGGGGAATGGTGGCTGTTTCCTGTAATAAGAAAGTTTAAAGATCAAGTTGTGGAACCCGAATCTGCTCTTACTGAGTTTGCTTGTGGAAGAGATCCATTGCACAAACTGTTTAGGAGAAATGACAAATGGCAACTAGGACAGCAACACGAGTGTCAACTATACAGGAATAGCCCAGGGATGTTGGGGGCATTTCCAGAACCTGGTATATAGTAGATACTCAATCAGTATTCATGAAACAAATGGCCAAGATGCAATTCCTCGTAGCCCTCAGCCTTCTTAGCAGTTAGTGCGATAAGATTGCTAAGAGCCGAGATCGCAGAGTCAGGTGGCTAAGTCCAAATCCTTACGTTGATGCTTTTTGACAGGTTACTTACCTCTCTTCATCTGTAAAATGGGCATACTATAAGAGCCACTCTGTACGGCTTTCATGAAGAGCAAATTAATTAATGTAGACAAAGATACTAGATTGTTTCCCATTCTGTGGCTCGAGATCTGAAGAAGAGGAAATTCAAGATCAGGAAAAGAAAGGAAGTGGGGAAGAGGAAGAACGTTGATCATTGAGATGAATTTGGGACTCTTTGAGGTGCTGGCCCTGTCTTTTGGGTTCAGCAGTTCTCTGAAACCGTGATTGCAGTGACTATAAACCTTCCTTTATCCAGTAGAGAGAACAATTTAAGAATAAAAGAATAAAATGGAATTCAGGGGGAAAAAAAAAGATTCCTTCCAATCTCTCAGCCAATGCTATTGAGCTTTGACTCCATGCCAGGTGGAAACAGACACTGAGTGTTCAGTGTTGAACCAGTCAGGGTGGCCCTGGTGGGTGCTGAAGCTGAACCTAGACGCGTGTCAGGCACTGGAACAGTGCTTCCATTAACACAATTGTTGCATTTGTTTTCCTGTAACTTGACAAAGGAACGTTAGGCCAGCACGTGGTTCCTGCTTATGTCCCTATGTCTGGGGAGGCCGAGGTGGAAAGATAGCTTAAGCTCAGGAGTTTATGGCTGCAGTGAGCTCTGATTGTACCATTGCACTCCCGCCTGGGTGACAGAGTAAGACTCTGTCTCTTAAAGAAAGGAAAAAAAAAAAAAAAAAGGATGTTGAGTAGGCTTGGATGGATGAGGCTTTCAAATTTAGCTCCCAGCAGGGAGTGGGGATACGGGAATAAAGAGAGAATTATGTATGTATGGAGGGGCATACAAAGCCCAACTCTACAGCAGTGTAAAGGCTTTAAAGATGTCGCTGTGGGCATTGGATTGAACCAGGCAGCTGGAGGGAAATGCTTAGCAGGGATGTGTGTGATCACACACACACACAGAGGAAATGTGAAGGGGCCTGGGGAAGTATAAAAGCACAAGAACCAAAGCAGTTATCAGAATGAGATGAAGAGCCACAGCTTCTTAGACCCTGAGAGTACCAAAGCCCAGCCTTGAGAGTGTAGGTTGAGGAAGGCTGGATTCCTCTGGAGTCTTCCTGTCTTTCCAATCCTCGGTACTGCCATGGCAGGTGAGCTTGTGTTTGGAGCCTGCAGCCTCCCACCTCTTGGAAACACAAGGGTACATGTGAGCTACTGACTTCCATCTGGGTTTGCCCATCTGTAGGGCATTTGGATATTTTAATTTGGTGAATCCTTTCTTGACTCTGGAGAACCTCAACAGTGCCACCCTTAACACCATTCATTCCCTTGTGCCAGATCTGTTCCTAAGGGACCCTTTCCTCCCTAGACATCTTATGACCCAGAACCTGATAAACCACCCGTGTGAATTCTAGTGGAATAATGACGTTTTATTCTGCTTTCATCCTAGTGGCTGGATTAATTCCTCAGGTCTCTGTTTTCTGTAAGCAGTCATTTCTTCCATCTGTGAAGAAACAGAGCTTACGGAATGACTGGGGCATGTTGTACATGGCTGTATTCAGTACTTTCTGTTTGATTCCCATGTAAGCTTTGGCAGTGATTTCCACAGCGTTTCTGTGGGAGGTGCTGGGAATGACTTTGGTAAACAGACCCCTGGCTGTTGTTGGCTGTCTCCCTGCAAATACCATAAAGGATGCAACTGGAAAAGTTGCTGCAGTTCCTCCGCCCCTGCTGGGGCTGACCTCAGACCTGACACCTGAAAACCTGACCTCAGCCATCCTTGCGGTGTGAGCGGCGATCTGGACGGGGTCTGTGTTGGTGGCTGCTTCTAGGGCACTCAGTGCCAAGCAGAGCGCTGCCGTGTTGAGCTTACCCTCTTCCTCTCATTATACGTCCTAGAATTTTCACCTGGGCCCTGAATCTGACAGAGTGTTTTTTGATAGAATCTCATTTCTTATTCCTCATTTCTGTTTTAATTTTGCACTCCCAGAAAAACTAAACAGCCTTAGAACTTTCCAATTTATTGATTTATTTACAGTGCTGCTGCTGCATCTTGCTTTTAGGAGTCTGGAAAAGCTTAAGACATTTTTGGATGTATGTGTGTGTATAGATATGTGTGTATATATATAATTTTTTTTTTCCCTAGGAAGTTACTAATGGCAGGAGGTTTTTGCTTTCAAGTCATTCAATAAAGGTAGTTGAGTACTAAAAAAATTTAGATAAATGAATTGAGCCCTAAAAACTTGTAGGAAGAAAAAAAATACCTAAGAGAAAAATTGATATACGCAAACTTGTTAGAAAGAGAAAAATGATTAGCACCTGAGCATCTTTTGTTTTCTGATTTTTTTTTTTTTGTCTTTTAATAGCCCATGCTATCTATTGAGCTATGTTCCTTGTTTCCTTTCCTTGTTTCATCTATTCTCTTAAAACAAATATTTTTAAGGTTTATTTCACATTGAGATTTCAGCTATTTCCAGAAAGCTGTCCCATCACAGTGGCTTGTGTTCCATTCTCCTGGGAAGGACCCTGATCCAAGCATTTCCTTAAGTCAGAGGGCCGTTTTACATCATTGGACATATTAACAGTAAGAGAGGGGAAAAAGGACTATATAGTGTTTATGCCTATCAACTCCAATGCACTGAAAATAAGAACTAAACCGATTATAAAATAACCCTAACATTATTTTTAAAGAACGATCTGTTTTAATGCTGGCAAAACTGATTATCATATATAACAATCAAGGGATTTATTTTAAGATTTAAGTAACTAGCCCATCTTTCTTAGCATTGGCATTATTTTGGTGAATAATGGGTTGGTTTTATGAAGACATAAAATGTGTGACTTGTGGGGAAGAACGTAACACAAGGAACTATGTGTAAGAGACGTGGGTGTCAATTTCATTGATACTCCAGGACTTTCTTCCTCAGTAAGGAGTATTTGTCCCTAAAACAGCTAGTATCTTTCAAGGCACAGGATGTCTAACTCAACTAAAGAATTTAATTTATATTATAAATACACATATATTTTTGTGTACTTTTAATAGAAATTGATTAACCCCTACTTATAGATTTAAATATAAAAACATAAAACACACGAAATACGTTTGAAAGTGTTTTGTCCCTAGTAGAACTTGTATTTAAGAAAGCTAGATTTTTCAAGAACTTTACTCAGGTTAAGACTATAGGTTGAGTTTGTTATGTATGACAACTAAACTTCAGGCCCATTTCGGCCCAGATTGGAGCTTTCTTCTTTGTCTGTGAGCACAGGCGGATGCTGACATTCTGTCCAGTAGGCGGGACGTAGCCCCGTGGCCCTCCTGTCTGCACTGTGAACATGACCGATTGAGCAACAGGCTCTCACAATTGTAACTCTGCAGTCCAGGTGTCGCTCCTGTGTCCAGCCTCTGGGCCCCAGAGCAGCGCTAAACTATGGGCCCTGACATCTTGGTGGGGTTTCTGATAGAAAAACAAAGGCTTCTCTGTTTTATAGAGAGCGTGTGCTGTGTATTTATTTTATGGTAGAAAGATGTTACTATATCTTAAGTGAATGATCACTTCACCCATCATTCCACACGTGCTAATTGGTTTGGGGGGAGCATGAGAGACAGATTTAGGAGCATGTTGACAGGCCTGCCATGAATATCTTCCTTCTCTAGACATTGACTTCTGTATTTTCATCTGAAATTCAACCTTTCCACCTATGGATGTGCTTTCCTGCAGCAAATAACATGGTGGAGTCTCGGTCTTACTAATCCATGCTCCCCTTGTTCCCAAGCCTCCTAAGCTCCAAACGTACAATTATGCTGGATGTTTCATGTGTTATCCTTTGGCTGGTAATGGGCCAACTGAAAGATAAACTGCAATTAAATAAATCTATGACCCTTTTGAGAACACATAAAGCTGTTGAAAGGGTTTAAGAACATAGCAACTCCTCGAAAAACTGTGAACATGCTTGAACCTTTTGAATACGAGTGAACTTTCTCCTCTGTGTGTGTATGTACACGGAAACTTTTTAAAAAGAACCTCAGTAGTGAGATATTTGAAGCCTCCTGTGTTCTTAACCCCATAAGGTTTTTCTTGGCAGGACTTGAAGAAAACGTAGCTGTCATCTACTCTGCTCCTGTTGAAGGAGAGCTGTTGCTTCTGGGAGTCTCTGCTGTGTCAGGAAGAAGCCCATAGGGGACAAAACAGCCCAGGAGCCTCTGGGTGTCAGCAGCTCCCTAGTTATTCTGTTACCTAGTTACCTAGCTATTCCGCTACATTCAATCTGCTCCCCAAGCAAGGCCAAGTTTTTCTTTTCCTTTTATTTCTCATGTATCTCCAGGGCTGGGAGCTGTGACATTGGGGCCTGCCCTGGACCACACATATCTTCTGTTGCCACTACATTTATCTCTGAACGCTGAGACATCCCTACTACTTACTATTGGGACAATTTCGCTTCCTAGGGAGCCTCATATATTTGTGCTGGAGCAGTTTCTGAGGACCACATAAGCTTTGCTGTCATGAATTTGGCCTTTAGGGACTCCCCAACTTGCTTAAGTTACCTCTTGGGTCCTTGATCTGAAACTCCAGTTGCCGGGTAATGAAGATGCGGAAATTTGCCTTGATCTCTCTTCCCTTTTCTGTCTTTCCTGCTTCCATCCTGGAAACAACTGCTCTAAACTGGCAGATGCCTATGAGGACTTTGGTGTCACAGGCCAAGTCACTTTCCTCCTTCGTGTAACCTCCAAGTTACCATCAGTACAAGGGTAAAACAGATTTTGTTTGTCATACCAAATTTCGGCATGATGTGGGTTGGAATGCTAAGAACAACTTCAAGGTATTTTTAGCAAAATGGAATATTTTGATGCATATCTCTCTCCTGAAAAATTTCCCAGATTCGCTGTTTCTAGATTTTTAGCAGCTTCACAAAGGGGTATTGTATTTGGGTCGGAAGAGAAAAATATTTTTATTTCCTGCCCTTGACGTGGAATGGAATTGATAAAAAGCATCAAGGCTCTTTCAGTTCTGGATCTCCTGCAAAAAAACACATTACATAAGAAAGAACTTGAGTGGTTTTTTCCTGTTTGTCAGTATGAGGGAGAGTTACTGTGGAGAGTGAAGGGCAGTCATCGGCAGGAATGAAGAACAAAGAGCTTTGCTAGAAGATCACAGCAAGAGTGACTGGGCAGCTACCATGTCATCTGGCTCCAACTTAATGGTGTCCTTGACGATGGTGTGACCTTGCCTGATAGTTAACAGGCTCCTTTTCTCATGTATATTCCTGAAAAGAAACTGTTGCAACCTGAGTTGTAGGGTGTTGGAGCTACCTAGTGTTTTATTAAATGTTTATTTAATCAATAAACGAGTGACTGGTAGTCTTTCATGGTTGATCAGAGAATATTCATTAAAAATAGTCACGGGTTGCCTTTTCAAAAATTCAGGCAAACAGAGCTTATATACTTAAGCAGTTGGAAGACAAAATAATGTATTCAGTCAAGAATATCCATTTCATTTCATTCTTATTGAAAGCTTAATTTTTTTGGCTATAGGGTAGATGGCCCAACTGTTATGTTGGTTAAATTTGCCTAAGTGAAATATTAACAATAGATTAAGTGTGTTGCAAGAAAGAAAGAAAGAGAGAGAGAGATAAATAAATAAATAAATAAATAAATAAATTATTCTTGCTTGGCTTATCTGTTCATTGATTCATCAAGATTTCCCAGACTTTGTCAACAGACTTTCTAAGCAGATATTTGATGATATGTTGTTATCAGTGAATAGAAAACTGCCTTCCATGGACAGGAGAGCGAAGTCCTCATCAGTCTGTATCTTTCAAAAAAATAAAAATAGTCCCTAGACAACTGTCTATGTTGTTCTATTACACTTTTCTGTCTTTGGAATTAAATCAAAAGGGGTTTTTCCTCCCTTCAACTTTCTTCTTTCTTTCTTTCTTTTTTTTTTTTGAGATAGAGAGATTCTCTCTGTCACCCTTGGAATGTGCCATGGCATCAGTCTTGTTCACAGCAACCTCAAACTCCTGGGTTCACGTGATCCTCCTGCCTCAGCCTCCTGAGTGGCTGGGACTACAGGCGCCTGACATTATGCCCAGCTAATTTTTATATTTTTGGTTGAGATGGGGTCTCACTCTTACTCAGGTTGGTCTCAAACTCCTGACCTCAAAGGATCCACCCTCCTCAGCCTCCCCGAGTGCTGGGATTATAGGCGTGAGCCACTGCGCCCGGCCCCAGTCTCCTCTCACTGTGCTGTAACCCCCATCCAGCCTCTTTGCTCCTGTATGTTTCAGGCACTTTAACCACACTCTCTTCTTGCCTGATTTACTGTTATGCGTAGCATGTTATTCCAAGCAATCAACCTTCTGCTTCTTCTGTGATAGATTATGGCACTAACATGGTGGTGAACTTTAAGTACATTCAGAGCAAAAATTACTCTCCTGGGTCAGCCCCATTCTTCCTCTAGTTCAGCTCAGTGTTTTTTAGCCACAGAAATTCCAAGGATTTCACTTCCTCCATCTGTATAATTTCCTTAAAGAATATATTTATATTTGTATTTGTGTATATACATGTGTATGCATGTGTATATATGAATATATTTATATTTGTATGTGTGTATATATGTATGCATGTGTATATATGTTTATATGCTTGTGTTTGTGTGTATACATATATGTGTATATATGTATATATGCATGTTTATATATCTTCATATGCCTATATAAGTATATATATGTATGAGTATGTATATATAGACAGAGAGAGATCTTTCTGTCATCCTGGGTCTTTGCTACTATAAGAGTCCAAGATTTGCAAATGAAGATTGTTCTTTGTATTTTCTCTTTCCTATTATTCTTTTCTGTAAAAAAAAAAAAATATATATATATATTTTAATTGATAAGTAATAATTGTATACTTTTATGGGGTAAATGTGGTATTGTGATAGATATGAGCATTGTAGAATGATTAAATCAGGTGAATTATCATACTTCTCACCTCACATGCTTGTTTCTTTGTAAAGGGAACATTTAAAATCTACTCTTTTAGCAATTTTGAAATATACAGTACTATCATGGCCATGCTGTTCGTGAGATCACTAGAACTGAATTTCTGTGGGTTTTAACTGACATCTCCCCTTCCCACATCCACCCCTCACCTCTTACCCAGCCTCTAGTAACCTCCATTCAGCTCTCTCTTTCTAGGACTTTGACTTTTTTAGATTCCTAATATAAGCAGGATCACACAGTATTTGTCTTCCTGCGGTTATTTTCAAAGATGTTAATGATAGAGCCCCAGCTTCATGTCCTGGCCTAGCCACTTCCAGCTAGATGACCTTGGGCCAGTTATTTAACTTCATTCTATGTTTTGCCTTTTCACCTGTAAAATGAGGATTAACTGTAGTACTGACTTTATAAGGTCATGTATATGATAAGGATTAAATGAGCTAATATATATACTGATTATACAAAGCCACTAGAGTATTTAGCTGGTCCATGATGCAAACTCAGAAAAAGGGGGCCACATAACAGTGTTGGTGCAAGTGTTAATGCCACTCACATCCTTCCCTAAACCTCTATTTTCCCATCTGTAAAATGGCACCATCATGGTCTCTAAATTATTGATTTGTGAGGAATAAAGCTTTAGGGATCAACTTAGTGTGTTATCTGGCACCGTACAAGCTCTCAGTGAATGGGGATGGCTGGTTTTGCAATGATGTAGATCATTATACGTCTGTATCTCTTTGTTTAAGGCATATACTTTAAGCCATTAATTCACCCAGAGGTTCTGAAACTAAGCTAGCTGAGTCACGGTGAGTCAGCACTTGCTTTCTTTTTTTTTTTTTTTTTGGCTGGGGCTGGGTCTGAACCCACCACCTCCGGCATATGGGGCAGGCACCCCACTCCTTTGAGCCATAGGCGCCACCCCACCACTTGCTTTCTTGTTTCTATTCCTCGTTTGTAGAATGATGGTGTTGAGCTAAGTGTGCTCAATAGTTTCTTCCTTTAAAGTTTTTTTTAGCAATAACTGTATCACTCTACTCATTTTAAAAAATACCTGTTAATGAGAAACTCATCCCAGAGAACTTCTTTCCCTGTCCCCAACCAAAAACTGTACTGCAGTAGCCTTTTTGGTCTCTTAGTAAATTTTCTCTTATTCGAAAAATTGGGCTGTTCTGTTTGATTAATGATGACATCAGCTGGCTCTGTTCCAAGGTGTAATCGATCAGTCTATTATTCCCCAAAGTCTTTCTTATTTCCTATGGTTATATTTTTAATTTATAAACCTTTGGCCAGTTTCGCCAAAAATTAAATCCTGCTGCCGTCCAGATACACGTTCCATACACGGAGTAGAATGCAGTTTTATTTCTTTGCCAATGGCTGTCCTCCCCTTCCCCAACCCCAAGTCTCCATCTTGTTGTTTTTTTTTTTTTTTTTTTTTTTTTGAAAATATTCATGAAAAAGTGGTTTCCAGTATTGTGCCCTGGGGCGGGGGGGGGGGGGGGGGGGGGGGGGGGGGGGGGGGGGGGGGGGGGGGGGGGGGGGGGGGGGGGGGGGGGGGGGGGGGGGGGGGGGGGGGGGGGGGGGGGGGGGGGGGGGGGGGGGGGGGGGGGGG
>CAUYPK010129775.1:0-29713 GCA_963574355.1 Loris lydekkerianus | reverse complement strand
TTAACAGGTAATCAAGCTAAATCACAATCACCGAATCAAATAACCTGTATGACCCGAGTATAAGCCGAGTTTGGGTTTTTGGGCACAAATTTTGTGCCGGAAAAAACTCGGCTTATACTCGAGTATATAGGGTACATTTAGGTCTGGGTATTTACATTTAGGTCTGTGGTCCATTTGGAATTATTTTTTGTGGTAGTGGGAAGTAGCACTACCTCAATCAGGATTCATTTCTTTCCCTACACAGATGCCTAATTTCTCTACCATTATCTGTTGAAAATGGTCTATTTTTCCTTTATATAATTACTCTGATAATTTTATTTTAAAAAATCAGTTGCCCACATTTGTGGGCACAGTTTAGATTCTCTGGTGTGTGTTTTTTATTATAAAAATTATTTCTGCTCCTTTAGTACATCTTTTTGTTGAGACTGAGTCTCACTGTCACCCTGGATAGAGGGCTGTGGTGCTCTCAGTAGCCTCCCCATGCCTGGGCTCAAGTGATCTTCCTTCCTCAGCCTCCTGAGTAGCTGGGACTACAGGTGCTTCATCACCATACCTGGCTAGTTTTTCTATTTTAGTAGAGATGGAGTCTCACTTTTGCTCAGGGTGGTTTAAACTCCTGAGTTCCAGTGACCCTCCTGCCTTGGCCTCCCTGAGTGCTAGGGTTACAGATGTGAGTCATGGAGGAAAAATGTCCTGTAGTTTGTGGAGGAAGGGGTGTGAAAATAGAATCATGGAAAGGTGAAAGCAGTTCAGGTCGCTGCCAAGGTTACTATTCGGCACCATTTGTTACCTCATAAATACTATTAATCAAAACAAGAGTGTGGATTCTGAGAAACTATGTCACGTGAATCTGATTGGTATTTTGCATTTGTGTTCCAATTATGAAAAGGTGAGTTTGCACTGAGGGCAGAATTTGAACAGAGAGAAAGAGAAAGGAACAAGGAAGAAAAGGAAAGTGAACTTGGTTTTAAAGACCCTGGACTCTTTGGCTGTAGGTGATCCACTTACCATTCTCCCTCAACTTAAACGGTTTGTTCTGAATAATCTGTGACAGATTTTTTCCTGCTCTAATTGAGCTTACAGGGACAACAGCAAAACCCAGAATGAATTTCATCAAGTCACCTCCCCCCGTAGACATTTGCCAAATTGGAGTGCCTGGCATCCCTTTCTCTTTGGTCTTGTTAATTGCACCCCCGTTGTCTTATACCATTTGTCTGTGAAACACATGTAATTTGTGGCCGCTGACCACTGACCCCCACCCCCACGTCAGCCACCCCACCATGGGAAACACTACATGGTTGTGGCCAATGCAAATTGTGGAGACATTTTCTGTGGACTTTGCAGAAAGAAGTTGGATTGTTTTTCCAAGAAGGGTGCTGGAAGAAGCGATCTTTCTTCCTACTGAGTGTAAAGAAGCAAGCATATCTTTCCTGCTATAAGTTGGCTTTCATCTTATAACTAGAAGAAAGGCTTTCAATCAAAGGTAAAGTGAGTTTGGGGTAGAAGTAATAAGTGTAGAGGACAGAGAGAGAAGAGAAGGAAGGGATCTGTCTTGTGTAATATCACTGTGCCACTTGGTCAAGTCTTCACCCATGTCTTCTGAGGCAGCAATAGCTCTTGGTTATTTGAGACAATTCGAATTTAATTTATCATCACAGGCATCCAATTCCTAAAGAATGTACTCTTAAAGAATGGCAGCTTCGGTTCACTTTCTATCTGAAAACATTTCTCAAAAGAAAATTTCTATTTCCTTCTTTCTCCATTATTTTAAATAAAAGAACCCCATAATTTCAAATCATGCATGCTCAAGACCAGCCATTTGCTTGACAGATACTGATGTTGTTTCAAAGGGACTCCTTTTGTCTATTTTTAAATTTTAATTTTTCCCCTTGTTTTCATTATTCCTTTCAAATCACTGGGTAGCTCTTGTTAATGCTGGTCATTGCTTCTCTCATTGTCTCATTGACAATGAACTTACCACCTCATACTCTTTATTTAACAATGTTTTAATATAAAAGTAGAATACCTAAGAATACCTAATAAGGTAAAAAAAAAAAAAAAAAAAAAAAAAAGCTATTATTTACCTTAAAAGAATGAAGTACCTAAAGGTCCATAAAAATAAATTTATATGATGGAGGAGGCTAATATTAGAAAATGAGAATGTTAAGAGCCTTTGTTAAATAAAAAAATAAAAGCGATTGTTTTATGAAAGTAATTTATAAGCACCCACACTGCATATGAAACCTAAACCCAACTTGGGGAAAGTGGAGAGGGAGGGCAGGGGGAGGATGGGTGGAGGGAGGGTAATTGGTGGGACCACACCTACGGTGCATTTTACAAGGGTACATGTTAAATATACTAACGGTAGAATATAAACATCTTAACACAATAACTAAGAAAATGCAGTGACAGCTGTGTTAACCAGTTTGATAAAAGTATTTCAAATTATATATAAAACCAGCACATTGTACCCCATAATTACATTAATGTGTACAGCAATGATTTAATAAAAAAAAAAAAAAAGCAATCATTTTATAGCTATTGGGGTCTTTTTTTAAATTTCAGATTAATGTGAAGGTACAATTAGATTACAATGTTTGCATTTTTTAGCTAGAGTCCCGTGTAGTTGTGTTCTGCACCCAGGGGTTGTGCCATATACCCTTACATTGACTTCATTAGGTGCCCCAATCCCCTTCCCCTCCCCTCAATTTGAATTGAATCGAGTTTTCTCTTATGTGGGTGTGTATTAGATCATCTACTGGCTTCATATTAGTATGGAGTATATTGTGGACTTTACATCTTTTGTATTGACCTGAATGCAGTTGAAACAATTCTTCTTAGTAAAGCATCACAAGAATGGAAAACCTATTCCTATCTTGATTAGCAGTAGCATTCTCTTTTGGTTACTCATTAAAAAAAAAAAAAAAAAAAAAAAAAAAAAAAAAAAAAAAAAAACCAATATATTCATTTACAAATTGCGTCTATATTTCCAATCCCCTTCATGTCTTTTTTTTTTTTTTAATTTTTAGTTTCTCAATATCTAAAATTTGAAAGTATAATTGAATATGAAATTTGTTGATTTGCTCATTTTTGCTAGAAATATTTCATGAACAGATAAGATAGAAAAGTAGCTCAGAAAATTTTAGCTTAAGATAAAGAAAGAAACAAATTAACAAGGACAAATTAACAAGGAACTAAATTACCAGTAACAATTTAACCTAGCAATGTTCTGTGGGTTCACTGGAGTCAGTGAGAGCCTTCCAGATTCTAGGAACTGATCACTTATTTTATTGGTATTATTATAGTTTGTCCTTATGCTATATATCTCTATCATGGATACCTAATTTGTGATATTTAGGGGAAAACAGATTACCTTATTACATTTTTCTTTCTTTCTTTCTTTTTTTTTGAGACAGTTTCACCAGGTCACCCTTGGTAGTATCGTGGCATTACAGCTCACAGCAACCTTAAACTCTTGGGCATAAGCAATTCTCTTGCCTCAGCCTCTCAAGTAGCTGGGACCATAGGTGCCTGCCACAATGCCTAGCTATTTCTTTGTTGTTGTAGTTGTCATTGTTTAGCAGGCCCCAGCTGGATTCCAACCGGCCACAGTGTATGTGGCTGGTGCCATAACCACTGATCTACAGGCACTGAGCCTTATATTTTTTCAAAGCTAATTTTATTCTTTTTCAAAAAATGAAACTATCTGCAGAGTCTACATAATTCAGATATTTTATTTTCTCATTGGAATTGGGAATAAGCAGGATAAGTGGTCTGCAATTTGTTCATTCCAATAAAATATGGTTCTAGTGGGAAAAAGGTGAAGGTCCTCTACTAAGAGGTAGCTAATGCCTGCCCAGGTGAATATAAAGCTGGAAGAAAATTAGGGCTGAGCTGCAGCACGTGTGTGTCATGGATTATGGGCATATGTTTGTGTGTGGATTTTGTATAACTTAGGCCAGAGAAGGGGACCATTTTATAAATGCACAAGAAAGGATTAAGTCCCTGAAGAAATAAAAGAAAATGTTCACTTTTTATGTATCTGTATTCTATGATTATATGTCTGTCTCCTCATTAAATATGAATGGGAAAATGTTAGGAGGAGGATGTATTCTCAGTTTCAGCTGTATTTTATGTATAATGTTAGACATTTGTGTGATGACAACAAGTAGTATTTATTATAAATGGAAAAAAGCTCAAATGCAATGGAAAATAGTACATGCAGAGGGCTTTGCTCTTCCAGCCAAATGGGTGGATTTATGTTAAACAATAATAGTTTCTCACCTCTTGGTACCTAAGCAATATATTGTATGTATTTTAGAGGAGATGGTCAAAGTAGAAGAAGGTTCTAGAAACAAATCATCCAAAAACCACAGAATCACCTTGGCAAGATGAGGTAAATGAAATGCATGGGCATCTCTTAGTCTGCTGTGCTTTTTTGAACATAGAGGGAGAGAGGACTGTACTGTATGCAAATATAATGAGACTTTCCCAGACAAAACATATCTTCCAGAAAGACATTGTTCTTGCCCCATGTGGGATAGGGGTTCCCTAGATGTTCTCTTCTCTTCTTTCAAGTTCTATATTTTGCAACTAAAAAGAAAAGATCAGTCACTATACATAAGATTTTATTTTAGTAATTGTAAGGACTATTGTAAAAATCAAACAATGCATCATAGAATAGCAGATGCAAATAAAAAGAGTGTTACTTTTTCAATCAAGTTAAATACTTTTTAATTAAATTACATTTGTGCTCAATGCCCTTTTTTTGCTCATTTATTGGCACCCAAAACATGGTTGATCTGAACAGCTGATAGTAGAATATCATGTGTACTTGGGAGGAACTCTTTCCTTCAAGACAGAGTCTCACTCTGTCACCCTGGGTAGAGTACCCTGGCATCATCATAGCTCACAGCAACCTCAAAGTCCTGGGCTCAAATGATCCTTCTGCCTCAGCCTCCCTAGTGACTGGAACTACAGGCACCCACATTCATGCCCTGCTAGCTAGTTTTTCTATTTTTAGTAGAGGCAGGGTCTCACTCTTGCTCAGGCTGGTCTTGAACTCCTGAACTCAGGGGATCCACTCACCTCATCCTCCCCAAGTGCTGGGATTATAGGCATGAGCCACTGTGCCCAGCCAGGTGAGGATTTGGAACAGAATGTCCCAGTGTTTCAAAGGGCTGGTGGAACTGAGGTGGGACGACATGGGGAGAGAGAATGAAAAATATTTCGCAAAGCTAAACTGGATTTCAAATAGTGGAGTGTGGAGCCTGAGTAATAAAATATTGAGAAGCAAAGTGAGGAAAAAGCAGGGAAGGGTTTATGAGAAAGCCTATTAGTGGAAACAATTTAAAATAAAACATTAGGCACCCAATGGGATTATCAAATAGTAAGATAAATCTCCCTGTGTGGTTCATGAAAATGTCTTCTTCCTTCAGAATAACACCGTGCTCCTAAATCTGCTGACATTCGTCTTGTGCTGATTCCATAGCAACAAATGTCCCATTAAGCAAAATTTGAAAATACAAAAGTCCTACATTATAAATTTCTCAAGGGCAAAAGTGCTGTCATTCCTAAATGTCTATTCAGTTTCTAACATGCTATGTGCAGAGAGGGGACATCCAGTATTCATTTAGTGAACAAATATATAAACAAAAAATATTTTAAAGAAAAGTTTAAATATAAATGAAATTATAATGATATTTATTAATATCTTGAAATTATCTCCATTTCTTTTTTTCTCCCTGAGTTTTAGCTCATTTATTCCACATGGTTGATTTATCTTTCTTTGAAACAACTTATTAAAGATAAGCATAAATTTAATTAAGTTTGCAGAAAACATTGAATACTATAACAGAAAGAGCATGACTTTGGACTTAGGTTTCTGGGTTTAGATTTCTGTCCTAGCATTTACTGTGTCATCTTGGACAAGTCATTGAAACTTTCTGAACTTTCTAATGGGCAGAAATAACCTAGAATTATTCTTGTTAGATTGAATGAGCTAATGTGTGAAATGATATGCAAATATCAATTCCTTTCTTCCCGGCCTTCCGAATTTTGAGGGGATTGACTGACAGATAAGGACTGGTTTCATAATACTCAGAACAAGACTTTGCTTTTACTTAGAAATTATTGTACTATATTTCTCTACTTTTCTGAGAATGAAAATATATCCATAGTGTGTTTTCTACCGACCTCCACTCATCTTCATTCCTCAAAATTCTATTACTTTTTTTCTTTTTAGAACTCAAATGCCTATTAATTGAAAATTATTTCATTGAATAGACGTTTAGGTTTATATTCCTGTAGAAATATTTATAAATAGCTTGCTAGAAGTGAAAAATATATTTAAAACTAAATTTTATAATTTTTTCCTTTTCATTATCTTTTTACCTTTCAATCCCTCTAACCTAAAGTATCTGTGGTCCTTATGAGTGTTACATGTATAATGCTGATGAGCAATGAATTTCTTTAATGTTGGCATTGTAGTACAACAAAGTAAGCAAATCATTTTACTTTTATTTTATTTTATTATTTATTTATTTTATGACATCAAGTCTCACTCTGTCACCCAGGCAAGAGTGCTGTGGCATCATCATAGCTCATAGTAACCTCAAACTCTAAGGTTTGAAAGATCCTCCTGCCTCAGCCTCTCCAGTACCTGAGTGCCCACTGCCATGCCTGGCTGGCTAGTTTTTCTATTTTTAGTAGAGATGGGGTCTCACTCTTGCTCAGGCTGGTCCTGAACTCTTGAACTCAGGCAATCCATGTGCCTCAGCCTCTCAGAGTGCTGGGATTATAGGCGTGAGCCACTGCACCTGGCCCATCTTATCTTTAGCAGAAACAAGATAATATTGCAATTCCCAATCTTCATTAAAATATCTTCAGTGTTCTCTTGGTCTTCTTTGACATGATGGACTGTTAAGCAGACAGAATGAAAAAATACTATAGGGCTGCACAACTATTCACAAATTCTACTTCAAACAGAAACATAGGGGACCATCATCAAAAACTGGTAACAGACTGGTGTACTTGACCCGCACAAACTCTCTCCAACCAGCCTCTTGCAGTAGTGATGCCAGTTGGGTGGGGAAGTTAGAAATTTAGGATGAGCATAGCCCTATGGCTTACTAATATTCTAATTGTGCTTTCAACCTTGGAGGATTACTTCATTGAAACATATTTTATTTTAAATACATTCATTTAAAAATTAAAATAAAAATATAAAAGGTGAACAAAAATATACTAATAAAAATAAAAATATTTGCTCTGTAAAATTTGGACTCAGTCAGAAGGCCACACTTAAGGACCTAGAAGGCCACATGTGGCCAAGAGCACAGGTTCCCCACCCTGGTTTCTACCATTATATTCTGTTGTGCCTAGATTTCTTCAATGCCTTGGCATCAGCCTGGGTGGAGTTTGTAAATTTCCTACAGTGGTGGTTTCCCTTTTACAATAGGCTAAGAAAGAAAGAAAATAAGCTTCTGCATTGAGAAAACAATGACAGAAGTACCTGACAAGTGGAAACTAACAGTAGCATAGGAGATTTTTCAATGGTCTTTCAAAGTAGTGTATGCTTGGAATCTCACTGACATTATCATCAGCCATAAGTAATTACACCTGTCTCTCCCTGCACTCACTGGAAGAGAAATGGTCTAAAGCAGTCCACTTAATTGCCTCCCTATCCCAGGAAAGCACTGAGCCAGAAACTTCAAGAGATAAGGAAAACCCGTGCTAGGCTTTTGTTTCTCATCAGAATGTTACTCAAGGCATCCAATTTTCAGGGGTGAACTGGGGAGAAGGCTAGAATACTAAGAAGGAGGCATCTGGACCCCAGCATCCTTCCTACCCTCTGACAGACCTTCTAGGTGTGTGCTTCTGCCTTTCAGATCAGAAGCAAAATATCAACCATGTGTAAAGCTAAAATGTAAATATTAAAGCATATTCCAAAGTAAAGTATGAAATGGATTTTGGTGCACTGGGGGAGATTAGATTATCTGCTCAATTGCCTCCATCCATGAGTGCAGATAATGGACATGTCTTTCTGTGTAGGAGCAGAAGAGTCAGACTCTCCACCCATAAAAGTGACTGTCACCATTATTGAATGTATTGAATACCCACCACAAATACTTGCTGCAAGTAGAGAGAGAGTAAATAGTAACTCATTGAGGTGTTGAAATTATAAAAAAAAATTATGGGCTATTCAACTTTTTAGGAGCCACAGGCTCATATTATTAAACAAAGGAGGATTTTTTTTTTTAATTTTTACATATACATGTGTTAATTAGGTTTCCTTTTTTGTTTTTTGCCTTCACAAAATTAAAAAGACTTAAAATTTAATAACAATAACAATAACAATATTTAAGATAAGGATTAGAAAATAAAAACCTTGTAAAGAATGAAGGAACATAAATACATTCAGAAAAGGAATCAGATAATTGCTTCATTGAAACATTGAGCAATAACAATAATAAAAGTAATAATAATAATAATGCAAAGAAAGTAACACTCACATTGTCAAATAAGAGTATGTCTATTATAGAATGCTTTGACTCTGAAATTCAGCATGGAGTCATCAGTTAACTTATGTTTTTTTTTTTAAGTATCAAAAAATAGACAGCTAATATTTATAAATAAAAGTAAAAGATAAGTTTAAAAAACAGATCATGCTAAATCTTATAGACAATAGAAAAAGAAGAAATACATCAAAATCATTCTACTTGATCTGACCACACCTGATATTAAAGTTGGAGAAAATATACTATTATAAAGGAGAAATTATAAACATATGTCACTTATAAATGAGGATACAATACCCTAAACAACATATTAACATGTTGAGTTAAAAATTAATGTTTAAGTAATATACTTTGGTCAAAATTAAAACCAGTTTATGTGAAAATTAGTAAATATTTTATTTTATTTTCTTGTTCTTTTTTTTTTTTTCATCTTTTCCTCTCCTTCAGCTGTTCTCTCCTTCTCTGCCTGCTCTCCCCTTCCCTCGAGTCCCACCATGTCATTAATTGTCTTCAAATCAAAATTGAGTACATAGAATTCATACTTCTCCACTCCTGTGATACTTCACTAAGAATAATGTGTTCCAACTGTCATTCAGCATAAGGTTGTTTAACTTCCATGCCTTTGTGTGAGGTTCAGCATTTTTGTTGGAGTTGAGTTCCACTTTTAGTGCCTTGTGGTCTGAGAAGATGCAAGGTAGAATTTCAATTCTTTTGATTCTGTTGAGGTTTGTTTTGTGTCCTGGAATATGATCAATTTTGGAGAAAGTTCCATGGGACAATGAGAAGAATGTGTATTTTCATCTTTGGGATGGAGTATTCTATATACGTCTATCGAGCACAGTTGCTCTAGGGTCTCGTTTAAATCTCAAACACCTTTTTAAATTCCTGTTTAGAGGATCTGTCCAGCTCTGAGAGAGGGGTGTTGAAGTCCCCTGTTATTATGGTGTTACATGATATATTGTTCAAACTAAGCAAGGTCTGTTTCAAGAATATGGGCACATTTAAATCAGATGCATAAATATTTAGAATTCTAAACAATTCTAAATATCATTTACAATTTTTAAAACTAGAGTTTGGGGGTTAGTAGTTTCAAGTATGATTTCAGACTAGACTAAAGAAGACAGGGAGAGCCTTTAGAATAATAAGGAAATTAAGATTAAATATACTTTTAGTCCATGTACAGTGTCTCATGCCTATAATCCCAGGACTTTGAGAGACCAAAGGAGGAGGATAGCTTGAGCCCAGGCGTTTAAGACCAGCTGGGCAACATAGCAAGACCTCATCTCTACAAAAAAAAAAAAAAAAAATTTAGCTGGTGTGGTGGCGTGCCCCTGTGGTCCCAGCTATTCAGAAGACAGAGGCAGAAGGACCACTTGAGCGCAGGGGTTCAGCATTCCAGTAAGCTCTAATTATGCCACTGTACTGCAGCCTGAGTAACAAAGAAGATTCTATCTCAATAAAAATCCCTATACTGCATATGGGTGTGTGTGTACTTTTAGGATACAAAAAGTAAAGACATGAAAAGAGCTAAATAACCCTACTTTTAAAAATTAGTAGAATATCTGACACTAACAGTTGCTGGATAAATGCAATTTGATTGAAAAAAAGAGATATTCATTATGCCTAGGTAAAATATCATAAGAAGATGGTTTGTTTTAAGGATTCAGCAGAATAACTGAAAATGACATATACGTTTTCCTTTTATTTATTTATTTATTTATTTATTTTTATTTTTTTTTTTTTTTTGAGACAGAGTCTCACTATGCCACCCTCATAGTGTGCCGTAGTGTCACAGATCACAGCAACCTCAAACTCTTGGGCTTAAGTGATTCTCTTGCCTCAGCCTCCCAAGTAGCTGGGACTATAGGCACCTGCCACAACACCCAGCTATTTTTTTGTTGCAGTCGTTTTAGTTGACCCGGGCCAGGTTCAAACCCATCACCCTCGGTGTATGTGACTGGCGCTGTAACCATTGCACTATGGGCACCGAGCCAGACATATACATTTTCTTACTGAAAAATAGACTGATGACTTTGTTATTAGTATTGTAGGAGTAAGTCCAAAAGTAAAATTCCACTACTTATTCACTCTAGGAAGCAAGGAAATTAGCTATTTCTAGATTTTAGGCAATTAAAAGGGCAATATCTGACTCTCAGGGAAATCTACAGAGTTTCTGTTGTTGGTACGATGAAAGGCTCACTCATCCAAAGTTAGCATAGTAGAATCCATCCCCTGGTACATTTCCCTCTGCAGACATTGAAAGCCAGTACCCTCCTGCTTCCTCACTGCACTTTTATTTCCCTGCAACTTGACACACTCAGCAGAGCAGACAGGAAATGGGACCACTCAGAGGTTAAAAACAATGGACTCTGCCACCTCAGAGAGAATGCATTCACAGGATTAAGACTCCTTCACTTTGAATAAATGCTCAGTGGAAATGCAGAGAAAAGATAAGCATGCAGAATAGTTCAGCACGATGCAGGCACACAGCCACAGACACACAAAGGCAGAAGCAGAAATAGGACATGTGACTGGGTTATAGCTTTCCTGTGAAAGCCATAAATTAGTTTCATAGTAGGGCTGAGTATATTGGATACTTTTTCTTCCATTCTTGAGATACTTTACTAACACAATAACTAAGAAAATGCCAGGAAGGCTATGTTAACCAGATTGATGAAAATGTGTCCAACAGTCTATGAAACTAGTGTATGGTGCCCCATGATCACATTAATGTACACAGCTATGATTTAATTTAAAAAATGATTAAAAAGAAACATTTTCACAAGGAAAAAAAAAGAAAGAAAGAAATAGGACATGTGGTAATAAAAAAAACAAAATGCGAACAAATGCTACAATGGCTTTTCTCTGAAAGAGATTCACTGTGAAGAGGAAGAAGGGGAAAGCCTGCTAAGAAAAGTCACAGGTGGTGTGCGGGATCCAGACCAAAAGGCAACTTTCCCTAAACTTGATAGACCTGTTAAACACAGAAAAGCAAAGTAAAGCAGATGTGCAGAGTCAGAGTAGGGAAGAAAAGAAGCAAAAGCCCATTTCAGATGAGAGAGAACTCTGTTTCTTATAGAAGTGTGCTAAAAGTCCTTTTTCTCTTTGTTAGAAAACTAACTTATTTTGAAATAAATATTTATTTAAAGAGTAGCAATTCCATTGGTTCTAATTTAGTTTCTTTTTTTCTGTTCATTTCAAATTAACTTACATTCCCAACTTTTTAATTGCAGAAGACGTTATGCCTCCTGACTCCATCAGGAGAAAGCTCTCAAGCAAATGCAGCAAGCACAACTACTAATATGAATGAGTTGTGCACTTCTGGCTTCCTTTTTTAGTAGATCTTAAAATATTGCATTTTGAAAAAAAAAAAAAAAGATACACATCAGATTCAGGATTCCAGGAGTTCTTAGTATTGGACTAGCAGTAATGTAGGAAGACCACAGGCAGCATTATGGAATTGTGGCATTGTCAAGCCTTCTTTTTCTTATGAACTGTGGAAACCAAGAGGCAACTGCGTGATGCCGTAGATCAGCAAGTGGCAATGCAGGTGCTTCTAATGACGTTGGGCCAGATGCTGGGCCTGACATGGGTGCAGTGTAGGAAAGTGATTTTGAATAAATTACTCTTTCCAGAGGTTACTTGTATTTACAATCTAACATCTAATCGTTTGCCTCTTTTCAGGAACTTGAAGTTTATGTTGGTGCTTAAAAAGACTAAGAACAGTCCCAAGGATGGGAAAGGCTATTAAAAGCTTATTTTGTATGTAGGGGTGTATGGCACTTTTGGGTATGGGACACAATTATAAGAGGGACTCTGCCTAACAAACTCAAATATTGTGGCCTGGTTGTTTGCACCTCCACATTAACCTGAAGTAAAAATAAATAAATAAATAAAAGCTTATTTTGTGGATTCCTAGTAGGCCTGAACTGAAAGACTACATTGAATACCAGTCCTAGGGTGAATAACCTCAGAAGAATCTGAGGTTTTCTTTGTGTGGTTGGAGCGAGATTCTCAGTGCATTTTTATTTCATTGTTGAGGTTCATCATTGTCAGTAACCCAGCTACATCTCCACGTCCTTCCTATCCCAAGTAGAATGTTCCAGAGGGAAAGTTTCATGTAGGAAGAGAGGGGTGTATGCAAAACTACATCTTTAAACAAATTTCCACAGCATTCTACATGTTCCAATACAAAATTAACAGCAAAGAGTGCAACTTTGTTCATCCCTGACCAAGGCCAAGGAAATAGATAAGAGAAAGACACAGATATTGGCTTGCTGGTCTCAGTCATACATCGCTGATGAACACATTAATTTTCTTAAGATGCCTCATCCTATGGGTGTCATAAGCTGCAGCGCTGTGCCCTCTCCTTTGGCCTTTGAGGTATTCTACCTAGGGTACAGTCAGGCAGCAAAGTCAGGATGGGGAGAGCCATACACACAGCTGAAGCTTTCTTGGGCCGGGGCCACACCAGGAAGCTGCCAGTCTGAGGCGAGCCTTCCACAGGAGGTGAGAGAGCCCTGGAAGCTGAGCTCCCGAAGGGATCTCGTTAGGTTCCCTTCTCCATCCCACAGGATCCACTTAGGATCAGAAACGAAGCCTCTCAGTTTTCCAAAACAGTGAAGTGTTCAAAATATTACCCCAAAGTCATTTCTTTGTTTTTAACTCGATCGTGATATAACCTCGGACATTTAAAAATGTACACTTTTTTTACATTAATAAGTTATTATTATATTTCATTACACCCAAGAGATTCCACTGGTTTTTGGTTGGTGAATTTATGTCTTGGTTTCAAATGCTTATACAATTTCATTAATTTATAATAAAAAACTACATAGGAAATTTAAATGTGAAAACTTAGAAAATCGTATTTGCTTGTTATCAGTCATCTGAACCTTTTGTCTTTTCATAATTCTGGCTTGTTTTGTTACTTCACGTTACTACGTTCTTTGTACCTTCCATGTCTGGTACTGCAGAAAGTCACATACAACAACCAAATGGATCTCAAACTTATTTCTCTCTTTCCTTCTTTTTTAAATCAAACTTATTACTTTAAAAAAATACTTGGGAGAACAAGAAGAAGAAGATTAGATATCTAAATTGGGGGAGAAATAAGATATTCTTGAGCTAACGTCCTTTGGAACCAAACTTGCTCTCTGAAAGATGTGGTAGTAGATTTTTGGGACTTTGAGCTAAAGAAGTCTAAAAACCTGTCATAACTGGAGGGGATTTTCGATAATTGATCCAACAAGGGAAAGTAGGTAATGTGGTAACTAGGTTTGTCAACAGGTTTCTTTGTCCATCCTCTCAGTAACATGGAATACTCCAGAATAAGGCATTCTCCCACAGCACCCTGTGAAGACCTGAACAAATACTTGTCACAACAAATTGTACTTATTTATCCACAGACACGTTGTCTGAAGATACCTGCTCATCACCAGTCCCTGGCCTAGGCAGTGAATATATATAGATTGATATTTTTTCATCTGGTTGGGCTCTTGAGGTTAGAATTTCATGACCCTGTGTGTTAGCAAATCTACCACAGACTTTCAGGATGGAATTCTTACTGTCTGGGGGGAGGTTCCAAGAGGCCTCGTGTGCTGATATTTTTGTCACATGAAGAAAGTTAAGCACACAGACACCTAGAAAATGCCCATGAATGGAAAAATAGAGAACAAGAAAGGCAGAGACAGGTCAGAGAAGGTCCTCAGTACATTTTTCGACTCGTCAAAGCTCTGCCGTGCCGTTAAAGACCCAGCGTCTCTTTTCCTGATAGTGTTGCACTTTCATTCTGGGAACCACTTCTTCCTGCAAGGTTGTTAAAATCTCCTGGCACTGGGGCTGCTGCGTGCCCAGCTGCATTACCTGGCTGCTCAGCCTGGCTGCCTTCTTGGCCATTTCGATGTCTGGGCGACCGAGCATGCTCAGCCCGTGGCTGCCTTCCTTGCGGTGCTTGGCTCGATACTCCACCTGAATCAAAGAAAAGCAAGACGGGCAATAGGTGGTGGGTGCCTTGTGGTACTTGTCAGTGGCCACTGGGGACCAGGGACATTTTAACTACATCCTTACCTCGCTGGCCTGTTTGGCCGCCTGCGTGGCCTTCTTGATGTCTGGCCGATCAGCCACTGTGGTATAATGCAGGTTCTCTTTGGCATCTTTTCTGTAAGCGACCTTGATTGGGGGAGAGAAACCACTCACTGGAGAGATACACCATGTTTCAAAAAGTCATCAGTAAGCACAAGCAACTTTCCCCCTTAAAACTGATTTCCACCACTACAGTTTCTAAACCACCAGATTCAAAAAATTAGGGCGACCAAACACTGGCATAAAAGCACACACCGGTTGGCGTCCCCTGCTTCGAAGGGGGCCTGATAGTGCTGAGAGGGGAGACTCACGTCACTTTGCTTCTTGGCCACGTCCATAGCATGTTTTACGTCTGGTGGCTCCAGCATGATGGAGTAGTTGGATTTTCCTTTCTCCTTAACAAACTTCTTTTTGTAATTTGTCTAAACAGAGTCAGAATTACTTATGTGAGCACGGGAAGGCGGGGACAGAATTAGTTTACTTAAAGAAATCCGTGGCTTCTTCTTTGGGCCCCGGTCTGGGATGTAGACCTCTGACCTACATTCCAGGTTCTTCCTCGTCATTTCCATCCTGGAACCCACCACTAGAACCACCCGGCAATGTTTGGAAAACTGAGCTCAAGCCAATTAAACTCTCGTTTATCATTTCTACCTTTTAAAACTAAATGGAACCATATGGTACTCATACAATATCAGGTTTACTATAGCATCATTAGTAAGGATGGAGTGGACAGAGATCACTGAAGCACAAAAAGGCAATTTTTACCTCTCCAAAATTGATTAGTAGTTTAATGATAAGAGAGGCTGTTCCTGATCAGCAGCGTCTCCCGCTGCGATTAGTACTAGGTTAGTCTGAACGACACCTTGCATTGCTAGATAACGTGTCCTTAGCAAAACCCACCACTGTCATAGCTGCCAGAATTGGAAAGCCAATAAATATTGGGTCCTTTTTAAAATGAGAGTTTCAGATTCATGTATAGGTATTGATGGTCAGACTGAAGCCACAGAAAGGATAGCACACATATGCAAAAAGGCAGTTCACAGTCTTTCACTGGGTTCTACAGTACAGTGGCATTGCTGCTGCCAAGTGTCCTGTGGTTGGTCATTGGTCACTTACGTCACTGACATGCTTGGTCACTTCCTTGACATGGATGGTGTCCCGGGTCTTTGGCAGCGTTGTGTAGGAGCCCTGGGACAGGTGCTTCTTGACATAGTCCTTGTACTTGTTCTGGGGGATCCACGGAAAGCTTGTTAAGGTGTCTGCTTGGGGCCTGAAGGCAGAGCATATAGACTGTGGGGATGGGGGCTGAGGGTAGCAGGGGTGTGGTGGGGGGAGTTACCTCGGACACCAGATTGCTGACGGTCTTTGCCAGGAGGATCTGAGGCGTGTCAGGCACAGCATGGCAGCTTCCTCTTTCTTTGACGTGTTTTTCTTTGTATTTCAGCTGTTTAAGGGTGAAAAAATAAGCATTTCTTTAGCTCCCTCACGCATGCTGCAGATTTTTTTACCCCCAAATCACTAGATCATAGCTGGGAGAACAGCACTGTTGACAAACAAGGAACTCTAAATTCAGTGAAAGACTTGATGTTTGGAAATCTTGGGGGGTTGTTTGTTTTGAAGCAAGAGTCTCATTCTGTTGCCCATGGTAGATTGCTGTGGTGTAAGCTGATCTCACACCAACCTCAAACTCCTGGATTCTAGCAATCATCCTGCTTCAGCCTTCCAAGTAGCTGGGACTACAGGCACCTATCACAACACTTAATTTTTTTTATTTTTAGTAGCGACACAGGACCCACTCTTGCTCAGGCTGGTCTTGAACTCCTGAGTTCAAGCGATGTTCCTGCCTTGGCCTCCCAGAGTGCTAGGATTATAGGTATGAGCCACTGCACCAGGCCCAAGTTGTGGTTTTCATTACAATCTAAATAGATTTCATGATGAATCTTTATAGAGACAGATCTTAATTCAAAGTATTCTTAAATATGTCATTGACCCTCCCATAAACCCTGGAAGGCATTATTATTCCTTCTTTACAGATGAGGGAGCTAGAGTAAAGGAAGCGTGTGATCCTGCAGGAAACAAATGATGGTTTCCACCTAGAACCCACCCAGCCTTCAGAGTCCTGACCCGGCCGTATGCTTTCTCTGGTGGTATGACACAGATCAAAAACTGTCATCTGCTGCTGTCCCGTCTAACCACTGGTGTCTATGGAGGGCAAGGCCATATTTTAGAAGCCACACCTGAGCCCCAACTGAAGCGGCTCTCCTCTGTCCTTCCCTGGGTGTTCCTGGACACTGAGCCATGGAAGCAATGGCCCTGCGTGAGGCTGGGCACTGGGGAAGGAATGGGATACTCACATCACTTTCTATTACGGTGTTCCTGAGCGCCAGCACTGTGTTTTTATCATCAGTGACAGACAGCTTGCAGCCTTTGAGGAACTCTCGGTCCAGCTTATATTCAAACTGTTACAGAAGAAAGACAAAGAGGGGACAGGAAAGGGTCAGAGGTGCAAGAGAAAGCCAGGGCTTCTCAGCCCTCACTGCCCTCTGTGTTCCTCCTTCCCCACCCAGTCACCCCCCCACCCCCCAGGGTCTCCTTGTGTCCTCAGGACTCTGAGCCTCCCGGGCTGGGCCTGGCCCAGGGGAGAGCAGGTTCCCTGGACAGGCTTGCTTTCTGAGCTTGCCTTTCACTCCCCCAACCCTCCTCTCTTCCTTGGGTCCCAAATGAACTTGGGTTAAGCCCACAACAGTGTGATGAGTGATTGCTAATTTTATTTCTCAGGTCTTCTCTCCTGTCTTACATCGCTCTGCTGCAGGGATGACTTGGCAGCCTGGATGAAGTCCGGTCGGTCAGGGGTCCACCTCCAGTGGGCCTTGTTGGCTTCATACAGCTTCTTGTAGTCCAGCTGTTTCCAACAAGAAGGAAAGAAGTCACTTCGTTCAGGAGGTTGAATTAAAAAACACACACATCTGATATGGCACAGAGGGACCCTGGCAGGTGACTACTCCACAAGTCATAATTCTCCAGCCAGTTAAAATTTCTGCACATTTTATGCAGCTGGTCAGTACTCAGAGGTCATCTGCTGGGACTTTTAGTCCCAAAATAAGAGGTTATAATTATAAAAGGCCTCCTGGTGAAATGATTCTACAATCTTCCTCACACTACTGATCTAGCCAAATTACCCTCAAAATAAAGTACTTTTAATTTCTAACCAAATTTAGCCTTAATTTTTTTTAAATTATCAAACATTTAAGGTATTTATTTTGTGTCAGGTACTTTTCTAAGTGCTTTATAAATTACACAATTAATTAAGCAAATTATAAAGTTTCATAAAATTAACTCATCTCATCTTTATAACAGCTGCAAGGAATAGACAGCTAAGGAGCTCTCTAGAAGAGTCAGGTAACCTGCCAAAGGCAAGACAGCTAGCAAGTGGTGGAGGTGGGGTTCAAATCCAGGCAGTCTGGCTCCAGAGGTGCTGGCATGCCTTCTAGACTCACTGGGACTGGAGAATTGGCTGCCTCGGGCCCAACCTGAGCCATAGAAGTGTCCTTGGGAGGGGATTAACAGGTTCATTTTCCCCTGATACTTTTCCTTTCTCTTTTTATCGTGGTATAATTTGTACACAATAGAATGCATATGCTTTCATGTAGACTATCCAATGAGTTTTTCCCCATGTTATTGTGAATAATTTCAAGCATACTTAAGAGTTGCCAGAATTCTCTATAAAGAGAATGCCTATTAACTACCAGCTGGATTTTATAATGTAGGTTTTACTGCATTTGCTTTATCCCACATCTATTCCTCTTGTATCTCTTTCCTCCCTCCCTTAATCCAGCCTCAGGATAGGAGCATTGCCAGCTCCTATAGGCATTTCAGTTTGCTTGCCCTAATAATTATATCTTTCCTCTGGCACTAGCAGGCACTCATTGGGGAATAATGATTTTGTTGTATCAACCATTTTATATATTTTTAGAGAAGTCAGTGCTGATCTCAATGCACAAAATTTTCACTGTGGTGAGGCTTTAAGATGCCCCCAGCAAGGAAATGAATCAGTGCAGGGACATCTGAGCGGGAGGATTGGGGTTAACTCTTTACAGCACAAAATGGCAGACTGTAGCATTTGGGGCAGGAGGAGGGTGCAGGGAGGGCGCAGGGGGAGAAGGACACGCGCTGAGGCACCTTCCAACACGGAACCTTCATTCCAGAATTAAATGTCCTATTTCTCAGCCACCTCCCACAAGGCTGGGTGGGAGTGACTGTGGCAGGGAAAGGCTCCCCGTGCTCTTCCCCCAGGATTCTTTGTGAGAACCATTTAGCATCACCACTCCTGATCCTGGGACTTGGCCCTTGCTCTGGACTCACTAAAGCTCAATCATCTGAAGAGATGTGAAAAGAGGCCAAGTGTCCTAAAGAATCTGACGAATCCCCCACCAGGCTTGGGGGAGTTTCTGGAACCTACATTGGTGTTGACTTTGTAGGCGTCCTTGGCTGCTTTGATATGGACAGCATCTGGCTCAATGGTGCAGTTAGATTTATTTCTTTCATAAACTTCTTTGTATTTCAGCTGTGGGAGGAAACACAGTGACAAGGTTAATTTTTTTATAGCCACGTTTTTAAAACTAAGACATTATGCATGACTGTAGTACACAATGCTCCTTAGGATAAAATAAAAAAACATCTGATGTGAGGAAAGGATGTAGTTATGCAGAGATGGATCTTTCTAACTCTGATCTTAAAACCAGTTCTGCAGGGCACATTGACTGTGGTCACCAGTGTTGCCATATAACTTATGTCCAGAGCGGATCTGAAAAAGTCAGTTGAACAGCTGTCCATGCATGCATTTCTCTTTCCTAAATCAAAAATCCTGAGTTCAGAACATCCTGAAAACTGCAGGTAGAAAAGAAGCCTCCCCACCCCCAACCCCAGCTCACTAGGACAGAATTAGTCTTGCTCACTCTCTACGCTCCCACTGCTTTATCTGTTACCATGTCATGTTGTAATTGTTTATCTGCCTATTCTTTCCATCAAGCTGAACCTGTTAAGGGCAAAGATTGCATATTCATCATCCATTCCTAGAATCAGGCACATGGAAACTCAATGAATACTTGAAGAATGAATGAACTGAAGGATGTCATCACTACTTTCACTGCTGGATATGTATCTAGCAGGGGAGTGGGTGGGAGAGGCACTGGAAGGCTTAGCTTCTGTAGGCCTAAGAGGTAGTTTCTTCATCCTGGGCCAGGGACGTCCAGCTTTATCCACTTTTTCTCCTTTTAAATTTCGAGGTCTTAGGGCCCAATCTGTGCCTTCTCACTAACGATTGAATCCTAGGTTTTAGTGTGATGAAGGTCAAAGTAAACTGTTCCAAGTACACTGTTAGGTTACGAACCAAAGTATGGTTCTAAACTATAGGAGGGTTTACTAAACTGATCCTATGAATCACACTTTTCTGGGCTTCACCATAGATCTAGTTTACTAAAATTACTAATTAATATCTTTAGGGGAAAGGCATGAAAATTAGTATCTTTTTTTATCAGTGCCCCATTCAAGCCATGTAGAGAGACACTAGGGGATGGTTCAAGGCATGTGGAGAAGCCACATGGACAGTTCCTGTCTCTGCAACTGCCAAGCTCCCAGCCCACAGCCACCATCAACTTCTGGCCAGGGGGGCAGCTCTGTTGGATGTCTTGGCCCAGCCAAGCCTCCGATGTCTGCCAACAACACATGGAGTAGGACCACCCAGCTGTGCCCAGTCAACTGATAGAGTCACACACAAAATAGACGACTTAATTTAAGCCACTAAGTTTCAGGGTGGTTATCTACAGGAGTAGATAACTGGACCATGGTTTGTTACATCACAAGATGAGAGGAACTGTCAACCATCTGGTCCTTACATCGCTGACTTCATCCTTGACCTTGCGAACGTGCAGCAACATGGGTGTGTCGTGGATTGTGGTGTAGCCCCTGGGTTTGGCTTTGTTGTATTCCAGTTTATAAAGTATCTGTCGGAGATTAAAAAGCAGAAAGACACAGTGTCACGCTTCTCAATTTACAATATAAAAATCTAAACACAGAGGTTGTTTTGAGTAAACATAAAGAAAAGATAATTTGATAGATTCAACAGGTGCTTTTACGCTCTCTGCTAAGGTCTCAGTGTTTGCCAATCCAGTTGGATCAATTCTATGCTGTGAAAGAAGAATCTTGTGCATAGCAGGAGATTTAGCATCCCTGCCTCCCTCCCACTAAGGGGCACTGTTCTCCCAGACATTGTGACCACCTAAAATGCCCCAGTGCATTTGCAAGTGGCTCCCGAGTTTGCGAGTCTGTTCAGTGTTTCTCATACTCACATCACTGATTTGTTTGTTGACTTTTGTAGTTCGCAGGTGTTCAGGAGTGTCCACAACTGAAGTAAATTTGTCCTTTGATTTTTCATAGTTTTTCTTGTACTTGATCTAAATTGTGAAAGAGAAGAATGAACTAACTTGAAGACATCAAATAGAAGGCTTAAAGGAATCTAATTTTCTTCTTGAAACACCAAAGTGGGAGATGGTGTCATGGAAGCTTTGTCTTTAAATCTTAACTGAAAATGTTAAATATAAATCTGTTGATAGAAAAAGTGTAATGGAATTTGCAGATAATCATAACAATAATTTCCAATATGTTTTATACACATGGAAACTGAGGCCCAGAAGGTTATGAGAATGAATTCAGAGGAATAGGGCCTTGATCTCTGTCTGACAAGGACTATTTCACTTGCAACATACTGCATTGAATATGTGCAATCTGTTAAGGTATTTTTCCATATCAAGATGGAACAGATCTAAAATAAAGAATGAGTATATATGGTTTGAAGTGTTTATCGTTTTTATTTTTGAGACAGTGTCTCACTCTGTTCTTAGACCAGAGTGCAGTGGTGTCATCAGAGCTCACTGCAGCCTCCAACTCCTGGGCTCCAGCAATCCTCCTGCCTCAACCTCCCCAGCAGGTGGAATTATAGGTGTACACCACAATGCCAGCTAAGTTTTCTATTTGTCTTGCAATATGGTCTTACTCATGCTCAGGCTGGTCTAGAACTCCTGGCTCAAGAGAGCCTCCTGCCTCAGCCTCCCAAAATGGTGTTTATCATTTTAAAAAATAGATTTGTTTTTATAATTTTCAAGTCAATTTTTCTCACGCACATAACATAAGCTGTTCCAAGCAGCACAGATACAGAGAGCGCAACAGAATTTCATGCACAACTATCTGAATAATCGTAGGACAAATGAGGAAGTTCAGGCGAATGGAATGTTTACAGGAAAAACTTACCCTCCTCATTTTGTGTGTTGATTTGATGACAAATTAAAATGATAAAACAAGTTGCTAATATAAAAGCTTGATAGAAAGCTTTCTTTGTTTTGATCTGGAAAAATGATCTGGTGGTTAACCAATTCTCACTGTTTATTGCTGCTGCAAGTTTACCTTTCAGCATGGGATGGAAAGTGGGTGTTTCAGTCGGCCTTATAGGAAGGCAGGGCTAACAGCGACCCTGTGAACGAGTGTGCACTGAAACAACCTAGCAACTCCGCATCAAACTCAAAAGCCACCATGAATACACACGATACTCATGGGAATCCCCAGCTCCCTACTACAGTTGTAGCAGTAATTGAACAATGGAAACATTCGATGAAAACTTTAAATATTCAGACCTTTTAAATGTTGTCGAATCTACTTAACATCCATAATACCTAAGAAATCTATGTCTTTGAGGAAAATACTGAAAAGTGTAAATTAATGTTCTATCAATTTGGAAAGAAAGTTTGAGAAAGTTAATCTTATAAGGAGTTCCAAAAGAGTCAGAGGACAAGCAGGTGATGGCTGCCTCATCATCGCCCTGGGCCACCTTCCGAGTTCATTTACAAGGAAGGAATATTTATGAAGCTTTGTCATGTGAAACCAGCATGGGAATGGAGCAGGGAGAGGAAACTGGTGAAAGCATAAAAGGGAACGCCCCCCACGGCTTCTAGATCTTGTCCTTCCCTCCCGTCAGACATTACCTGGCTCCACATGTGTGTATTGTAGAGAGCAGTCAACATATCTGGACGCAGAATTTCATTACATCCTTGTTTCAGAAGCATCTTGGCACTAGATTTATATTTTCTCTGTCCATGCAAAGAGCAGTGAAGCACAAAAGAGACTTATAAAGACAGAAAAGAACACGGCACTATGTCCCAGTCACCTCTGAGTGAAGAGATGTAGGCAAACACACTCCATGTACTCACATATCTGTGGGGGTGAAGACACCAATTTACACTGGAAAGCCAAGCAGAATGACTGCAGTACTTGCAGCTGATGATCCAGTGCTTGTGAGAGGGGAATGGTACAGCTAGGCTCACTTACTTTACCACCAAAATTGCCTTTATAGATAAGAAGACAGCTTTGCAATACAAAAGTACAGTAAGGAGTTGTGTCTTCTTCCCTCCCATGAAGGTTTGTTTTTATTTTTGCAACTCAATTTGCAGTTTACAGTCACAGTATGCAAACAGGTTCTCCAGGAGAAAGTAAGGGCAGGAGGACCCGGCTTTTCTTTTCATCTTCACCACAGCTCGAGTGAGCACACAGAGCAGGGACTGGCACACTCAGAGAGCACTGGGGCTCTTTGGGTGGCTAGACAGATACTTTAAAACAGAACAGCCCAATATCATAGGCAGAACCTATGACATCCTTGCAGCAGACGGGACGACATCTCATGAGAAACCGGAGCACATCCTGCCTGGGCCAGCTGGCCAGTCCCGTCACAGTACCTGACTGATCTGGTCGCCTGCGGTCTTAGCCAGCAGATGTCTGGGCTCATCGACCACCAGGTGGTATTTATCTTTCTGCTGCTCATAATCAGCTCTGTATTTTTTCTGCTCAAACATCATATCATGTTATAGCAAGAGCACAACTTCAAGGCTACACAAATATCTCAAGGGTAAACACTCCAGAGAGCCAGAAACAAGTCATTTCTAGAAGTGGGCTCCCAAAGTGGGCAATAAAAACAGGGGAGCCAAGAGGGTGAAGTGAAGGAAGGTCACCCAGAGAAGGCTGGAGTGTGGGCAGATCCGTTTTATACACTGAAATTGGAGTGCATCGCTTCCCAGCCTTTTGGCTAAGATCAAGTGTTTGTGCCTAAACACTTCCCATCTTTATATATGATGCCATTAGTAACAATAGGTTTTACAGCATTTTACAATCCATTTAAAATAAGATACTGAGAAACTACAGGTTTACTATCAAAGGCCATAGGAATCCAAAAGCATATCTGATGCTAAAACATTCATAGAAAAATCATAATAGTCTTTTAATTCTAGTTAACATGTTTGTCTATAAAAGGGACTTGGCAATACCTCACAAAATAGAAAACCAGAAACAAAATGTATCAACACTATCCTCCTAGGAAGCTAGTGACAGTAATTCTTCAGAGTTGTCCAACCTGGAAATCTACTGAAAATGGACTAGAGCAAATTAAAAAACAACAAAAACAAATTTTAAAAAGTCATACATTTAAATAAATACACCATCAGCAATAGTCGTTTTGAACTTATATAAATCTATGGAAAATTTGAAAATAGAAAAATTAAATACAAGTTTAATTATAAAACCATCCAAACATTATAAAACTATTTAAATGTAACTAAATTCATAGCTTGCTCATTTCAACCACCTGGAACTAAATTTAGCTTGAATTATTGCAAAGGTGGTCACAGGAAAGAGCAAGTAGAATAGAAAGAAAAAGTTTTGATGCAAATGGATAGCTCTGTGCACCTACGCATGTGGGGGTAACAATGGCAATGCATTTGAAGCATGAATCGCACTGTCCCCTTGGGGGTAACTCTTCTAACCACTGCCATTTTGGGGCTTTAGTAGGGGATCCTAAATTAATCTTGAACTTCCGGGTCTCCCAAATCTATACAATATTGTACAAAGAGAAGTTCAGCTGATAGTTGACAAAATCAGTCCCCTCCTTGCTCTCACCACCCATAGGGCTGTGCTGCCCCGTGTTAGTGCAGACAGAGGTGCTGGTGGCTGTGGCCCACAGCACTCTGCACAGCTGCTGCACAGGTCTATTCATGGTTATGGCAGAACCCACCAGATGGTGACATTATAGATACATTCCAAATCTTTATTTTGAATGAAGACTTAAAATGACTTTCCTGTCATTCTTTGTTTTGGGCTTTAGTCAAATAACTGTATAGACCTCTTAAAAGAGTTGAATAGGCTTAATTGGATCAGTTCATACGTACCTCATTCATCAACTGAGTTGCATACTTGAAATGCCTATTGATGGGACTGTCGGCAACATACTTGAAATCTGACTTTGTTCTTTCAAATACCTCTTTATACTTATACTAGAGAAAAGAGAATGTGATTACTTGATAGCAGGCTATATCATCTTAAAAAATGAGACACGCTATTTATCTTATCATATAATAATGATAATTTATTTACAGAGCCAACAAGTATTTACAGAATTTTTTTTTTTTTTTTGAGACAAAGTCTCACTTTGTCACCCTCGGTACAGTGCTGTGGTGCCACAGCTCACAGCAACCTCCAGCTCTTGGGCTTAGGCAATTCTCTTGCCTCAGCCTCCCGAGTAACTGGGACTACAGGCACCCACCACAACGCCTGGCTCTTTTTTGTTGCAGTTTGGTCAGGGCCAGGTTAGAACCCACCACCCTCGGTATATGGGGCCAGTGCCCTACTCACTGAGCCATAGGTGCCACCCAATTTACAGCATTTACTTTGTTACCTAAGGCAATGAACGGTATACCTGCTTACGTGTCTTAAAAGCTAGCCCAAAAATACATACTAGAAAATACTTCCTTGAGTGAATGTCAAATAGAACTATATTCCATATTAGGCAAAAATCTAAATCAACTTATTCTTTGTTTCTATATGTCATGAATATTATTTTACTTTTAAGGTATTTTCATGTGCACTTTGAGGGCAGTTTTTACTTCATTAGTTTGAGTACTGTTTTCCAGTGATTAATCAGATAATCATAATCTTTTAGAGCAGGGGTGTGCCAACTATGACTCATCCGGCCCACCACCTGTTTTTAAACAGCAGCATGAGTTAAGAATGATTTTTAAGGGGTTGTAACAAAGAATGATATGCTCTAGAATGAACATGACCCACAAAATCTAAAATATTTACTACATGCTACTTTTTTTAAAGAAAAAGTTTGCTGACTTCTGTTTTAAAACTCAAGGGAAGTGAATGAGACTTTAGAACATTTTATAAATAGAAAAATGAGGCCATAAAAACCAAGTGATTTGCCTTGTCAACGTTGCTTGAGGGTTATTATTTTCCACTTTATATCTTATCAGCTTTTTACCATATCAGCTCTAACAGGGTAAATTGTCCAGACACATAAATAGCGAGGGAAATCTAGAAGAGTCATGAGGAGTTGTGTTGAGATGACTTTCAACAGATCAAATAAATGACTATATTTAATGAGGTTGGTACTAATGAAATCTCCTGGGGACAGTGAACAAGTCGGTATGCACTCCAACTATAAGAAAGGTTATTTCCTCAGTGCTAATTCCTTCTGTGGGTAAGGTCCATGTGGAATGGCCATTCTCCTTGAGTATAGATACCTTGCTGTAGAGAGTCTTGTTCTTTTCAGCCAAGGTGAGGTCAGGAGTATCATAGGCATAGCAACCAATGCCTCTAAGCCAGGTCAAGTCTTCTTTATATTTTACCTGGGAGAAGAAAAACATCATCAAAGAATTTTAAGAACTTATATCCAAACAGCAGTAAGTTAGTATCTATAGAAGTGGAACAAATTTCAGCTCTGACTCATGAAATATATGAAATAATAAAGTATTAAAACAATTATTAAAAATAAGTTTCTAGTAATATTGATTTCTGCCCATTTTATGGTATCTTATTTTATAGTAAATAAAAATTTTCATCTTGAATACTAATGAAAGCGATTCAAATTTAACAGGCATGCTTTCCTAGAAAATATGGCATTAGTTTGGCAGTTATATTTTCATATAGAGAATTAAAATTTCTTTCTAAATAAGAATCGCTATGTGTCTTAATTAATTCATCAAGTTTCTTCAATGTTTCTTCAATGGATCAAAAATAGGTTATTTTCCAGGTGAAGTTTATAACTTCCAATTATGCAATATATCATATATTGAGAAGAAAAATAGGTTTATATATTTAAATATATTTTTCCCTCTCTAGTTGAAGTTCACTCATTCAATAAATGAGTTTTATAGCTTAAAACACCCATGCACAAGGTCTAGCCAAGTGTTATGCGGTGATTGACCTTGTAACTCATATGGAAATATGAAATTTTATGTGAAAAGAGACGACGTCCACACTCACATCGCTGACTGAATCGGTGACTGCCCGGTGGTGGAAGTGCTCGGGACGGTCAGGGATGGAACACCAGATTCCCAGCTGGCTCATATAGTTCTCCTTATATTTTACCTGTCAGAGAAGCACAAAGACAGCTACATGGTCTTCCCAACATTAATGTCAAAGTGTCTACCTCTTTCTGGAGAATTCTGGAAAAGGGAGATTGCCTTAAAAAAAAAAAAAAAAAATTGTAAAGGGTTATAGAGCCCAACAGAACTAGAAATACTAAGGAACATACTTTGCTGATGTCGTCTGTGACTCTGCGATGGTAAACAATGTCCAGAGCGTCCTTCACAGTGTGGTATTTCCCTTTGGTTTTTTCGAATGTTTCTTTGTAGCGTAGCTGGAAAGAGGAAAAGCATAATGATTATGAAAACTACCAAGGGAAATAACTGAGCTCTTCTGAACTTGAACTCTCTAGCGTCTTCTCTCTTAGTTTCTCTTATGTATATATATTTAGAAAAAATTTAAAAACTTATTTCAGGACCCAGAACAGAAAAAGGACATTGAAAAAAACTAATGAAGGGTGGCGCCTCTGGCTCAAAGGGGTAGGGCACCGGTCCCATATGCTGGAGTCGGGGGTTCAAACCCAGCCCCAGCCAAAAGCCACACACACACACAAAAAAAAAACTAATGAAATTCAAAGTATGAAGCTTAGTTATCATAATTTAATAACTAAATAACCGGTATCATTTAGTTATAATAATAATGTATCGATCTTGGTTCAGCAGTTATGACAAACTTAAACAATGATAAAATAAGGTGTTAAAAATAGAAAGATATGGGTGTGGATCTCCTAGATGAGAGGCACAACTACAACAGCACCTCACCTACCAAACACAAACATCGTAACCTAATTGTTTGTACCCTCATATTAATTTGAAATTAAAAAAAAAACACACAAAAGACTAGGTGTGGGATATGTCAGAATAGTGTAGTATCTTTGCCTGTAAATTTAAGACTACTTAAAAAGTTTATTTACATATAAAACCTAAGCCAAAAGCTCATTTGGGGGGAGAAAAACCCAGACATAACCTTGCTGAGCCTAAGACATGGGAAGTGGAGAAAGATTTAGTTTCTAATCCCCAGTATTAAAATGCCTCCTCCACACTAACTACTTTTAAAAATTTATTTCATTACGATCTTTATCTTTGTAATATTTCAGGAGAAAACAGCTTTGACCCTAACCTCAGACGCATCTCATCTACACAAGACGGGTGCTTCTCTGAGCTGCTTATTTTCAGCTTCTAACAGTTCATTTCTTTTTGGGTAGCTGAGCAAACACATAATGAAAGATGCCTTTTGTCTGATGTTATAGTTCTGTTCTTTTGATGAATAATTGCATCAGATTGCCTAGATCTGCTTGGGGGTGAGTGGAAAGCCATAGTTGATATACTGAATTTAATGCTGGAGACTCCTTTGTTACAGGAGACTACTTTAAAAATCAGGGTTATCAGAACTGGTATTGATAGATCTCTGGGGATTGGGTTGTACAGTGGGGCAGAATGGGCCCAGGGGCCAGTTTCACTGAGTGACCATCCCTGTAAGAGGCAAGTTAAGCTCAGTTCAAATGAATATTCAACAGTATCCCTGAAGCGATAAAGACAGGGGATGCCAAAAGAAGACTAATAATATTCCAGGGGACAGATTTGAGGGGAGCACATGACTCTCTGAGCTTATATTTTCAGTGCTAACTGGCCGTGGCCTCTTTACAATTAGTAGCCTCCTTTCTGCTTTGAATGCAAATTTCTTTTCTTTTCTTTTCTTTTTTTTTTTTTTTTTTGAGATAGAATCTCACTATGTCACCCTCAGTAGAGTACTATGGCATCACAGCTCACAGCAACCTCAAACTCTTGGGCTCAAGCGATTCTCTTGCCTCAACCTCCCAAGTAGCTGGGACTATAGGCGACAGCTACAACACCCAGCTATTTTTTTGTTGCAGTTGTAGCCGGCCTGGGCCAGGTTCAAACCGACCACTCTGGATGTATATGGTCCTGTAACCACTGTGCTATAGGCGCTGAGCCGAATGAAAATTTCGTGTAAACCTTTAGAACTGAGACATTGTTCCAGTTCGCTGTAACCCCTCACATTCCTGCTTAGGGCTCCTAGAGCTACCCTGCTGAGTTGAGGGGGCAATGGAGTCGGCTTGAGCTTTTGGCTCAGTTCAAGAACCAGTGTGTCCAGTCCTCAAGGTGTTCTGGTCTGGTGACGCGGGTACAGGGAATTCTTGGTTGGGTTCTGTCCTGGGTGGACTCATTTCACATCTCCATTAACAGATAATCTCATGCTGTTGAAAGGCAGTTTTATCCTTGGGATTATGTGATATGGGGAATGAAAGTTTGGCCCTCCTAATTCTGAATGCTATGTCATGCATCATTCTCGTGATCTATTTAGGCCAGGGAGAGAAGAAAGAGGACATTTTCTTCATGACAACTAGGAGTCCAGCAGCATTCTAGAAACATCACACAGGTTATCTTATTTAGTCTTTTTTTTTTTTTTTTTTTTTCATTTATTTATTTATTTTTTTATTTTGGAGAAGGGGCGGGGAAAGAAGGCAGGGGAAGAGGTGCGTGACAGGTCGGGCCAGTGGCATGGCACCACATTGGCTGTATCTAGGTAGAGGCAGTTTCAGGCCGGGTCTTGCTGAGTCGTTGCTACGCAGAAGTAGCTCGATGGATCTGCTTCTAGTCAGGCTCGGGAAGTTGCACCAGTGATGT